>ML792358.1:234600-245685 GCA_009831015.1 Picea engelmannii
GGAGAAATGAATTTTTGAAGATGACAAAGTGAATTGTACATGTAGGCCCTGAAGATAATTAAAGAAAAGAATTACAAAATAAGAATGTGTCAGGTCGGCCCTAATGTTAAAAGGAAGTGACATAAATGGTATAAATAAACATCGTTATACATTCATTTGATACAAGTTGAATTTCATAGTGAAGAAGAAGAAAAAGAAGGCCGGATTTCAAGGGAGGATGAAGTCTTTTGGTGATGTGTTCTAAGGTATGTTATTTTCAGGTCATCTTACCATTTTTGCCATAACGTTTTTTCTAGAATGATTCAGATGGTGAAATCGATATGGTATTGAGAATACATATTAATGTACCTCTGGTAAAAATTTCAGCTTTTGATTCGCTATAAGTATGGAGATACACTCTGTGGAATATAGGGTTTGTGACCAGTCCTGAAACTAGTCAATAAACAGGTGTTCCGGGTAAAATAGTCATAACTTTTTCATACAAACTCCAAATGTAGTGGGACCACTTCCATTGGAAATATTACGGACTTTAGTTTCTTTTGTGTGATTTTCAGAATAATATGTTAAATATTGAGTGTGGGGCATGTTGTACAAGTTGGGTCTTCTGAACAGACCAGAATTGAATAAAGTTTTATTATCTCTCATATATTCTTGGGTGGAAGGAAGGGGCAAGGATAGAGAGTTCAAATATCTCTTGATATTGTAGGATTGTATCTTCCTTTTGGAGGTTTATCCCTCCCTTTAAATTTGGAAGCTGTAGCTACCTTTGGAAGTCATTACTTCCCTTGAACAAAAACTATTGATTATTTCTCATATATATTGTGCATGGTGTATTGTGGTGTATTGGTGTAACTCTTATACTATTGTTCATTGCTCATTGGATATAATTGAATGGTTTAAGTATAAGTTGGAAAAGGTTTTTAAATTGTACTTGATATTGATTCACCCCCCTCTCAGTATCAACACAAACTTCCTCATGGATGATTCTGTACGTTTGCGTCCTTTCCAATGAACACTTACAGGCTTAGCAACAAAGTGGTATATTGAACTACCACGTGCTTCTTTTCATGATTTCAATTCTCTTTCCATGTCTTTCCTCACGCACTTTCAACTACCTATTTTCTACGAGACAAGTACTGAACTGTTGACCTCCCTTCGTCAAATTGACTACGTGCATATCTCTGACCATATTCATGAGTGGAGACGACGACGAATGATGATCAAGGTAATCATTCCTGGCATATTATTGGCGGAATGGTTTACTAAATCACTTTTACCCCCAATCTCTTGCGATGTCTCTATGGGTGGCGTGGTCACCGAGGAAGAAACCATTGCTTGGGCTCAGTACTTAGATTTGGTTTATTCACAATCTGGTACTTTGTATGATTTGCTTCCAAATGTTGCTGGAGCTAATACTGATCCATCCAAGTCGTCATCCTCATCTCATGCGGACGGTGTTATCAGTTCCATCAAAACTAAATCTACTTCCAAATCAACCACACTCTCCTCTAACTCCCCCCAAACTCAAATCTCTAAGGTGAATGCAGTTCAATTTGCCCCTTCACAACAATCTGGAGGTAAGAATAAGACAAAGAATAAATAAAAAAATACTAATAACAATGAACAACCCAAAAATCAATCTTAAACACCTGCTATCGAAAAGAAACCACAATGGAAACTAAAATTCCTGTGTATCATTTGTGGTGACGATCACTACACTCGAGACTGTCCACATTGCAATGAAGTGGACAAAATTTTCCAGGGAAATTCACAACCTTCTATTCTTACTCAGCCTTTTCCACAACAGCAATCCATGGTTGCTCAAACCCCCTCTCCTGGGGGTAGTTCTAGCCATCCTCATGATGAGGCCTCGAAGAGTGCACATATTTATATGTTTGATGGGATTAATTTGACCACTCTCTCTAAGAAATACGACATGCCAGGTAACCCTGACAAAGGAAAAGACACTAACAGTACTGGTACTTTACCGGATCCATCACTGTCCTCCATTATTCCTCCATCAGTTAATCCTCCATCTGGACCACTTCAGATTGAGAAACCTATGTTCGACTCTATCTTACGCCCTCCTAAGAGCACTATCCACAAAGCTACCTTTAATCCTAGTTCGCGTGCCGCCCAGAACTACAACATTGTTGAAGATTTGGCTTAAGCACCGTGTGTTATGTCTGTGTTAGAAGTTATACAGCACTACCCCAGTCAACCTAGAATGATCTTGGCCACTATTGGTGTTGTTGATCCTAAGTCGTCCAACCATATCATGTTTAACCTGGACAATTATGTGTCTCAACTCTCCCACCAACTTGCTTTCCAGGTTGATGTTGTTGTTCACAGTCAACAAATCCACCAAACTATTCTGGATGAGGGAGCCTCAACTTGTGTCATGTCTTTAGTGTGTTGGAAAGGTTTAAAATCACCCGCACTTAACAAATCCTTGACGATGTTACATGCCTTCGACGGGTGAGGTCTTCATCCTGATGGGCTTTTACAGTCCCTGCCCATCCAATTGGGTGGAAAAACTGTCAATGTTGATGTCGAGGTAGTCGATGCTCCCCTCGATTACAAATTGTTACTTGGAAGAAGTTGGTTTTATGCTATGACTGTCGTTGCCTCGTCAGTCTTTCGATGTGTACAATTTCCTCATTAGGGAAAAATTGTCACTTTTGATCAGTTGGATTTCTACACGACCGATGCTCGCGCTCTCGCTACCAACAATATTCCTTTCTTGGGAGACCACAAGATCACGAATGAAAGCGTTGGTGTTGGCTTACTAAAATATTCTAGCCTCATGGGTACCTTCCGTACACCACTTCCATCGAATACACATCATATTTCCATTGTCGATATGATTTTAACCACGACTTATCAATCTTTGGAATCATCTGACCCTTGGATTGTATCGAGTTTGTTGGAATTCAATGCAATAGGTGACACCGTGCCACTTAGTCCAACCGAAACATCATGCGTTTCTATCCAATCCGCTTCTCTCTCGTTGGATGACCAACATATATTGGCACCCAATAGTTACTCGATGCCATCACAGTTAAGTTCCTTGTCGCTTGCAATTGACTACATTTCCCCAATTTTTTCTTCTGATGAATCTATTAAGGAAATATTGAGCCTTAACAAGCTACCTCGGGATGATAACCATCATCGATCCTCTTTTCTTCCCCCACATGAAGAAATTCGAGCAGATATACACTCTATCTCCCCTCCTGTTGTCGATTTTCCATCGTCTCCCATGCCTTCAACTTCCAATGATTTGGATCTGGTAGTTGACATGGTGATCTCTTCGGTGGGGCTATTGGAGCCTGATCTCCTTACCCCTGTCGTGACCCTCAACATGTGTTCCTTCCAGAGTGATTTTTTTCAATCCAATTAATATCTCTTGGAACCCATGACCGAGTTTTGTCCCTTTACATGGTGTTCTTCCAGAGTGTTATTCTCTTGGAAGTCGTGATCAACAAGAGTCCACGAGAATAGTTTCATTTCTCTGTCGCAATCTCGTTAAAAAATGAAATAGAGGCCTTGAGCATAGTTTTCCTCTCTATAGCAAGCTCATTAAAAAATGAAACAAAAATCTAGGGATTGAACTCGGAGCCCTGAGCATAGTTCTTTTTCTTGTGTCAAGATCGTTAAAAAATGAAACAGTCACCTCTCTTGAGCCTTCATTTCATCCACCCTTATCATTTTTCTCCATCTAGTAGAGTAATTGGTGACAACCTCAAATTCAGTGAATGAATTGAAGCTTGGAGGGCATATCTCTAGCCTTTGATGATCGTTCTGGAGTTAATCCCCCAGCTTTCAAGCTGGGGGCATACCGAGCTTAGTATTTGTTATTTCTCGTGCTCGTAAATACATGAGAATGCAACTGGGTAAAATTTTATATCTTTTTCGGATCCACATGGTTAAATGAAAAAGGAACCCCTTGGAGTTGTCTTTAATCTCTTTTTAGACTCACTAAACATGAAAATATTGCCGAGTGATCTTGCTTCCTTTACCACTCATTAAAAGGTTTGAAAGGGCATCTTTTGAGTGATAATTTATCTCTTTTTCGGCCTCGTGAGACTAATATTACAAAAAAGGACAACATTGGAGTCATCTTTAAGTTGTTTTCAGACTCTCTAAATATGAAATACCACCGAGTTTACCTTCTCTAGACTTGTTAAACAATCATACATTGAAGGGCCCATATGGGATCAAACCCTTACTTCTTCCAGTTCGTTAAACAAAGGAAGAGGGACTTACCAAAGGTGAGTCATATTGAGCATTTTTTACCCTCCTCAGGCTCGTTAAATTAAAAAGAGGTACTCGTCTATCTGGATGGGGGAAAAATTGAAGGAAGAAAGCCAAGCAATTTTTGAGAACATTACCAGTAACTCTTAGAGTCTCCCTTGAAGATGACACTTTGTCTTTGCATACATTTTTTATTTGCTGAACCTCTGCACTAAGCCAATCCTCTACATTTCTGTTACTCCTTTGGGTCACCTGACGAAAGTCACTATATCCACTACATTATCGTGTTTTGGTCCATGTCAAGTTTTTGCTGTTGTGCCTCAGTGTTCGGGGGAAGTATCTGCCTCGAGATTCAACCATCACAAATATCTTGTTTCAATACCCGTGTCAGTCCATGTTCATGTGATCTACCAATTACATCTCTGTGTCTATTTTGTGTCATTGATGGGGGATACATGAAGGCCCTCCCTCGGCGAGTCTATTCCTGTCGAATTCAACACATTATCCAGGAGTTAGAATTAGAAACTAGTTAGTAGCTTGGGATCTGCATGCCTCAATGGTATGCGTCCTCGCGTTTGAAAATGGGTTTAAATCATTGACCTTTGATCGGATGATTTCACGGATGTTCAACTTCAGCTCATTCATTCACATTTGTTGGAATGTACTAGAGTACCTTGGGAATCATTGACATCAATGGTAACATCCCTCACACTTGTTAATGGTTTACCTCATTGACTGGTAATCAAGTGGTTTCTGCCATGTTCGACATCAAGACATCTATTCACATTGAGATATTCGTACAACATCAGGATCGGTAAGAAGACAGCGGGTTGAGTTTTCACTCTTATGTATACTTTGCCTAGGTTGTGAAGGATTTCTTTTGAACTATGACACATATACTGTTACATAGATCCACTTTGTATTGTTCATGGCTATGTCTTGTCATTAGATCCACAGTGTATTCTTTGTGGCTACGATCAGTTCAGGTCATAGGAGTATAGATCCACAGTGTATCTTCAGTGGCTATACCTTTTGTCAATATAATTATGGATCCGCAGTGTATTTGATGGCGGCCATACCTAAGAAGTCTTTATCACTCAATCATAGGTATGCCTACCCTGGGTTTTCAAACATGTCATAATATTTGTTTGATGGTTGTGTGCAACTTTTTCCAGTTTCTCTGCATCCATACCCTTGCTCAAAAAAGTCTACAAAGTACTTCAGTCATAATCGTCTTCTAACTTCATACTTTGGGGGGCAATCTGTTGCACCTCAAAATTACTCACTTTGATAGTGTCACAAGTGTTGTCATTACGAGTGTTGTAAGTTTCGCATCTTGTCCGCAAGTGTTGCATCTTGACTATAGCTGTTGCAAGTGTAAAAAATAGTATGCTTCCATATTTCCTATGTCATGTCCATAATGACATCACGAGGACACTTAAGACACCTCAAAGGATAGTTTAGAAGAAGAAAAATCACTTGGCAAGAAGTACAAGCCCCTTTCCATTAGAAAAACCACTCAAAAAATGAATTTTGGAGAGGAACGCTCCCCTACCCACTGTCAGGGATTGCTAGTGGTCCTTGAGCCTTTTTGGGGGAGTGATTGAGTGCCCTGTGCACCCTTATGGGGGAGAACTACCCTCTTTTTTGCAAATTCTAGGTTTGTTGAGGCAAATAAAGGAAGAATCCCTCAATTCTTGAAGGTAGTTGGATTCGAAAATATGGTCAAGGCATGATCTTAGGGGAGATCCTCAACTGAAGGAGAGGAATCCTCGACTTATCCCAAATATCTCTCAAGTGGTTGGACCTCTCCAAGGTTATATAAGGAGGCCTTCTCATGGTGAAAGGCACAATGGAGATTGGGAATTACATCAAACTGATGATCTCAGGAGGGAGATGCCATCAAAGAAATCAATGGAGATTATTTGAGCAAGGGGGTTGGACAAGGAGAACTGGAAGAGGTTTTTGCACCTTCATTCAAAGGATTGTAAGTAATTTTACTTGTTCTCATTAATATAATCAATGCTTGGCCTGTTTATTTCAAACTTGTGCTTGTTCCATATGAGTTTATCTGTAGTAGATGGATCTATGATTGAGCTAATCTCAGTAGAGTAGGAAGTCCATGGTATCTTTGTTTGTCTTACATGATCTATCAGGGAGCTCAAGATCTAAGCTCAGCCAAGACTTTGCAAGGACAAACATCACTAATAAGGTACATATCTTTCTCCTTCTCTTTCATTCATTAGCTTGATAGGATCTAAAAGGAAGTCAGTTTCCACGTTAATCACTTTCTGTCTTGGCCTTAGAAGGCTAGAGACCAAGAGGGAATCCGCTTGTCCCTAGGAGGATTCACCTTCATTGAGTGAAAACTTTCTCCTTTATATGATTGAGTGAAAACTTTTGTGAGGAAATCCAAAGGTCTGTGAACTTTTCATTTGATATTTGAGGTCAACTTTCCATCATTTCACTTTTTGTTTGAGGTCTTTGTTCCTTGTTTTCAATTTGGTTATCTTTGTCCTTCTTGTCTACTTTACAAAGAGAGTGTGTTTTTTGTTTTGTGTGAGGTTTGCTTCTGACTATTTAATCCTGAAGCCTGATTGACATTTAGAAGTCTTGCATCTGATTATCATTCACATTTAAGCAAAAGGACATAGTTTAATGATTGGTTTGGATATTAGAAGGCATTTATGATTTTTTTAGCATTGCATTGGATTTCATTGAGAAACACTTGTATGAGGACATTGCATCTTAGTGCTTGATAGTGAAAACATATTTCTCTCTTTCCCTTAAATAGCCATTCATCGAAAGACAAGATTGCTTATCATCTTCTTGTGCATTTTTTGGGATTTGAGTCATCATACCATCAGTTTCATTGTCATGCACCCTTTGAGTAAAGAACAACCATAAAATCAATGCTAATTAAAAATTGTCTAGAACATTTTTATTTTTAGGATCTTCCACCAATATTAGAATAGGATTAGCACTTTGGATTAGGTTGTGAGTACAACTCTCCAAAAAATTTCAAAACAAACATTAGCATCATGAAATAGGGAGAGTCAAATCCAATTGTCGTATAGGCTTTCTAGGACACCCTTGTCACACAGGGGTTATGCACGAGGTCACATTCGGGTGAATTATGGAGATTATCCCTCCGTGGTTTAACTTTTTGTAGTGGTCAGATCATATATTTGGGGTAACTTGAGGGTATACCCACAATTATGTGTGGGAGCCTCTTGAGTTGATTTCGGACTTGTTATCCTTCCCATACGTTCAGATCGAACTGTCGTCTATACCCGCCCAGGGGCTGACTGTGAGTTAGTGTCCTTAGTTTCCATAATTCTTAAGTACTTACATGAGGTGACGGTAAAGGGAAGTCTCACCGTACCTGGAACAGACATTGGTCAAACTCACTCGGGCTCCTTGAAGGGTAAATCCACAATTACTATGTGGAAGCTTGCTCCAAGGTGAGTGTCTGTTAAGCAGGTTTCCATTGTAATTGTTCCACCATATCCTAGCCCCTTCTTGACTTGGTCACACGATGTTGGATTTCATCACCAACTAGTATGATCATCGAGAGAAGTCTTGTTTTCTTGGTTTTGATTCCTATATTTTATTAGTGTATGTTGTTTCTTTTTGTTAGTTGGACCTAGATTTTTAGCGTGTACTTTTATTCTCCAAAATTGAGCCTATAGACGATAAAGGTCTTCACCAATCACGTAGGATGCAAGGGATGCCTTCGGAAGGCTACCAACCCTTACCTCTTAACCATCCAGAAGACAACTATCGTGGAGAGGTAGAAAATCAATCTGACGTTGGAAGTGTGTTTTCTCCTCCATTAGATAACTCAAAAGGCGCTTTGGTTATGGTTGAGAATCCCACTCCTCACACTACATCTATGTCAGTAACCCCTCTCGAACCATGTTTGCTTTTTTTAGACTCCCTTGGGAACGTCATAGATGAAGAGGTGATGAGTATAGGACTCATGTTCTTCCTAGCACTGCAATAGATAAAAATCCCATAGCTGCTCATTCTGTATGGAGGACTTCATTGGGACACGATCTCTATGAGCATTTTGAATCCTTTCGACAACCCTTTAATTATGATGACCCTCGTATTGAAAGTGGGCCATCTGGTCAAACTATGAATCACCCCATTGATCAGGTCATTAAACTTACTGTTGCATCAACACAAGTCCATCCTAATGCTGTACTCATCACCTCTACTCATTCCCAAGGCACTTCAATACCTACCCCCACTTTTATGAACTTTCACTCTACAACTCCACATGTTCTGCATGATCCTGCCGGGACATGTTTTCACCCGATAATGCAGACCCTTTCCAACCAAATACAACCAACTGGAGGGAAACCACCATCTAGCGGACCTATCCCTCCTAGAGGACCACCATTCTATGGAGGTTCTACCCCTCCCGGGGGACATCCCCCTTTTCATGCTCCTTCTGGAGGGCAACCTCCCTTTGCTAGTCATACCCCAGTCGTTAATCCACCGCTGGCAGGGGGGAAACCTTCCTTTGCTGGAAACCCTTCACAACCCTGGGGAGTATCTTCAGGAGGCACTTTTATCAAACCCCATGTTGGGGGGCATTCATATCATAACCCACAAGGAGGAGTATCGAATTTTGTTCCTTCTGGACCATATTATGGACAACCTTATCCGGGCGGCATCCCAAACACCATCTAGAGTCCTTAGGGACAACAAACTTATCCTCCTCATGGGTCTAATGTGTACCCACCTTCGGGATCTACTCCTTACCATCCTCAAGGGAAAAATATTTATCCTCCTTATGGGCAATCAAATCACCCGGCTTATAATGCTCAGAACCCACTGGGTTATGCAAATTTTTCTCATCCATCATCAAATCCTACTTATCCTAGTCAGCAACAACTATATGTAGGAGGACCTACTGGTTACAACTATCCACATAACCCAGTTTATGGTCCTACTGGTGTTCCTATGCCACACTAGTATCATTCAAAAATTAATTGACAACTACCTTTCCTTGCAACACTGGATCTCCCAGAATTGTCTCGGTTAACTAATGATCCTATTTTTCATTCACCGGTTTGGCCAGTCATTCCAGCTAAACTTCCTTCTAATCATCTGAAATTTGATGGAAAATCTGGAGAAGACCCAAATAACCATGTGATGAATTTCCATTTGTGGTGTTCATCAAACTCCCTCATGGATGATTATGTATGTTTGCGTATTTTCCAATGAACACTTACAGGCTCTACAAAAAAGTGGTATATTGAACTACCACGTCCTTATTTTCATGATTTCAATTCCCTTGGCATGTCTTTCCTCACACACTTTCAACTACCTATTCACTACGAGACGGGTACTGAAGTCTTGACCTCCCTTCGTCAAACTGACTCTGTGCATATCTCTGACCATATTCATGAGTGGATATGATGACGAAGGATGATGAAGGTAATCATTCCTGACATATTATTGGTGGAATGATTTACTAAATCACTTTTACCCTCGATCGCTTGCAATGTCACTATGGGTGGCGCGGTCACCGAGGAAGAAACCATTGCTCGAGCTCAGTACTTAGATTTGGTTTATTCACAATCTGGTACTTTGTATGATTTTCTTCCAAATGCTGCTCAAGCTAATACTGATCCATCCAAGCCGTCATCCTCATCTCATGCGGACGGTGTTATCGGTTCCGTAAAAACTCAATCTACTTCCCAATCCACCACACTCTCCTCTACCTCCCCCCAAACTCAAATATCTAAGGTGAATGCAGTTCAATCTGCCCCTTCACAACAATCTGGAGGTAAGAAGAAGACAAAGAATAAATCAAAAAATACTAATAACAATGAACAACCCAAAAATCAATCTCAAACACCTACTATTGAAAAGAAACCACAACGGAAACTGAAATTCCCGTGTTTCATTTGTGGTGGTGATCACTACACTTGAGACTGTCCACATCGCAATGAACTGGCCAAAATTTTCTAGGGAAATTCACAACCCACTCTTCGTACTTATCCTTTTCCACAACAACAATCCATGGTTGCTCAAACCCCCTCTCCTGGGGGCACTTCTAGTTATCCTCATGATGAGGCCTCGACGAGTGCACATATTTATATGTTTTGTTGGATTACTGAGAGGGGGGGTGAATCAGTAATAGCGTAATTATAATCCTTTTTATTCAAATATTATATCAATGTAGAATTATTATCCAATAATGAGTAGTAAGAAATAAACAATCACACACATACACAGTACACCAGTGTTTTACGCGGAAACCCAAATCCGGAGAAAACCATAGAATGTTTTTTCTTATATGTCTTGAAGAATTACATTCATTGGAAGCACCAACTTCCTTTGTTTTCCAGCTGCAACTGAAAGGAGGCTCCAACCCCCTAGTTTCTCAGGCTACAACCTGAGGGAAGCTCCAACTCCCTAATTCTTTGGCTACAACCAGAAGGAGGCTACAACCCCCAATGTTCTCCAGATATAATCGGAAGGTGGCTACAACCACCTATCCTTGCCCCTTCCTACCACCCTGAAGTAGAAGTAGAATGATGGAACCACTGTCACACTATCACTGTGAGATATACCGCTATAAACCTATACCAATAAATATGAACCATGCATCAACCTGTACCTCAACTTGTAATCAATCTGTACCATAAACAAGTGCATCAACCATGTACCAACCTGTACCATAAACAAGTGCATCAACCATGCACCAACTTGTACCATAAAAAAATGCATCCAACCATGTACCAAGTATGTACCAATCATGTGTCAACTACTCATCAACTATGACTCATCAATATGTACCAACATCATCAA
>ML792359.1:51678-61902 GCA_009831015.1 Picea engelmannii
TTTTGAGTCCTCGGATTAATAATTTATTTTTGTTTATTTGATGAAAGGCTCGAGTGACTATAAAGTGTAATGGTCGAAGTGCCTAGAAATGTAATTCTTTAATGTTGGGTATATGTTGTATTCTTTTCACAATTAGACCTAATGTTTGCATTGTATCGGGCGTGCAAGGAGGTCACAAGGGGGGCTCAGCACCCATGAAATTTTTTTTTGGCATTTTTTTCATTTGTTTTTAGTTATTTTTCGGTACATGGTTTTCGCCAATGGTTTTCTAATTTTGATTAAGGAATTAGGATTGTTGACTAATCCGGGTTAATGGATTAGGGGTTTTGGATGTCGCAAGATCATACACACACACACACACACAACTTGAGTGGGTCTAATGGTTAAGAACATGTGTTTCCTCCTTAGAGTTCACAAGTTCAAATTCAGAGGGGGGTAGGGTATGTATACCTTCATAGAATTTAGCAGTCACATCGTTGCGCGGAGAGGGTCCCTTATCCCACAAACAAAGGGGTCTCATGTACATCAGTTATTATATTGTAAATAATGAAGACATATGATGAACACAATATTAGAGGTGTGACTCTAAGTAAGTTGTTGGTTTTCCCAATTTGGGTTTTGATCGTAAAATCTATGTGTAATGCATGTATTTCATTGTATCTTCATGTTTTTATTAAGAATCTATTTGTTGTAATTTATTGTACAAGGTTAAAATTTACGTTTGAATATTAATGATAAAATACATTGTTGGTTGCAAGACGAACAAAGAAAGAGATAAGGGGGCTATGATTCCACGAGAGAGGAGGTTAAAGGGGGCTAAGTATTTTTGTTATATTGTATTCACCCATCTTGGAATTAGTGGGGAAAAGTGGTTACGTGAGCTTCTTGGGGAAGGCCACGTGGTGCTTATTGCATCTAATTATATAAACCCCGATCTTGGGTTGTTTGGGGGTTACTCATTTTTCATTGCTACTTGTTCTTCATTCATTCTTGCTCATTATTGGTCTTGGTCTAGGCATGGGAAATGAATTACAAGAGAAAATATCCATTGTTTGTTGGTTGTAGGTAACTGTTGATTATTGTAGAAAGGAATTGATGCATGTGTGCATGAGAATGGTGGTAGTTGTGAAAGAATTGTCCACATTTGACACTCCTTGGAGTTTCCAGCATTGATATTTCCTTACCAGTAGCAATGAATCCCTGGAAAAGAAGTGGAACAACCTAAGGGACTGCATTGCAGAGAAAGGGTTTCATTTCTTTGGGTTGTGCAAATTGAGGGGGAAGAGAGATGGTAGACTAGGATTGTTGTGTGGTTGGAAAAACCATAAGAGATTGTTAGCTAATTGTTTTTTGTTTTAGAGTTGTCCTAGGACCCGTCAGTGTGGATTCATAGCCCTGGATAGGGGGCGACCTGGTGTTGAGAGCTAGAACAACAATGTCTATGGTTGGGTGAAATGTCTGATGTCTGCAACCAGTTGGTGAATGGGTTATTTAAAGATAAGTTATCTCTATGTTTTCTTTGTATTTTATATTATGTGTGTATGAATTATCTTTGTGTTGAGTTTATCATGCTCGTTGTTGTTATAAGATGCATTGGGCATTTTCTTGTAACTAATTAGCATGTTCTTGAATATTGCATGAGTTCTTGTTTGACATGCATGTTTCTTGATTAATTAAAGAATGATAACGTAAATTTGAAATGTGCCTAGAAGATGTAAATTTAGAGGTACTCAAGAAGTGGGTACATCACATATTGGTATCAGATCAAATATTTGGGTTTGTTGGTGATGGGTACGTTATAAATTGGTATCAGAGCAACAATTATGTGGTTGCTAGTAATGGGTACATTACACCTATACACTTGCAAGAGACAAGCATAGATTTCATAGATTTCAATCTCTTGAACCACCAAATTCATCATGATCACTCTTCTATTCCCCTTTCTCTAGACTCGTCCCCTAGCTAACACATAGCTTTCAAAACCGTTCTAAATCACTTTTCAAAAAATGAAAACACCCCTCCATTAAAAATAATCATCCAGGATATTGCGGGCATAGGAAAGACATACTTAATTAGATGCATTAAACATGCCATCCTAACAAACTCAATCAACAAAATCAATCCCTTGGTATTGGTATCACAACCTTTAATATAAATGCATCTACAATACTTGCGACCCTTCGAATACCAATAAAGTAGAGGAACCCTATTGAGGGACAATCACTAGCAACTCTCCAAGAAGAGCCAAAGCATGTTCACTATATTCTCATTGACAAAATGAGCTTCATTGGTCCAATAGTGTTTAGTCACATTGATCAGTGCTTGCATGAAGCATTCCTTTGCCATATAAACACCCCACTTGGTGGTTTCTCCATTATTATTATTGGGGGATTTTCCACTTGCAAAAGAAATTCCAATATATACAAGAACATCGCATGGAAATATAGACTCTAGAAAAGCTTTGACACAATTGTCACATTGGACATTATTTTCCAACAACAAGATAGTGACCCTTCTTAAGTCACTTTTCGAAAAATCCTCTTGAACATTAGAAATGAAAATGCTACATTGGAGGATTGGAGCCTTCTCATGTCTAGGACAAATTCATTCTTGACTCATGAAGAACAACAAAGATTTCAAACTTTAATGCATTTATATGCACCTAACAATTTGGTCACATTGCATAATAAACAAATGCTGAAATTGTTAAATATGCCAATTGCACAAAGCAATGCACAACAAAGAAAAAATCAACTACCCATTGATGAAGAAGATGACCAATTAGACACTAAAGTATTGCTATGTAAAGGATAATAGATGATGTTAACATCCAACATATGGGTTGCAGCTAGCCTTGTTAACAATGCTCTTGGGAAAGTTATTGTCATATTTTTAGCTCTAACTCAAACCCCCTTGAATTGCCAACATTTGTTGATGTCCACTTCAACAACTACACTAGTCCACTGGGGAATATTTCCAATCCCACTTGTAACATGGGAACTTGTAGACAAGTGTCCCTTTGAATGACATGGGGTCTAACAATAAATAAATCACAAGGCATAGGTCTTTAAATAACCTTTGCATCTCCCTCCAACTTTTTCATTTAAAAGTAACTTTTTCATTTAAAAGTTATGCACAAATGAGAAAAAATGCATATGTGAAAATTCAAAAGCAAAAGAAAGCCTTGCTTCATTCAAAACTTTTGCTATTAAATCTCATGTAATTAATCAAATTTTGATTATAAATGTATTCCTATGATATACATGAACTCATATAGAATGGAATGGTTTGAATGGTTTTTAATTGAGTATTTCCTATTGAATATATTCATTTATGTTATAAATATATTTCTTCCATATGTAACTATTTCCTCTTCTAAATGTTACTTCATTATACTTCTTTTCAATATATTCATTTATGTTATAAATATATTTCTTCCATTTGTAACTATTTCCTCTTCTAAATGTTACTTCATTATACTTCTTTTCCTTTATAAATGCCTAATTTAATTTTGCTTAAATTTAAATTTAAATTTCTATCAATGTCTTTGCACCTTTGAAATTAATAATATTTTATGGAAACATTTTATGATTTTAAACTGTTTTGGGTTAATTCACTACACCTGAACAACATAAGTTGTGTTCCATGTTTTTTAACTAGATTCAAAGCTAGGCTGAGGTCCATACCAGTATATTAAGGTGATGTCTGCCTCGGAGAGTATCTTTATTAGGCACTGATCTTGTTTTGCTGCACTTCTGTGTACTCAGAGTTAATAAGCGTTATACAAAACTTACTGAAAAATACATAAATCTATATCACATCAAAGCCACTGGCTCTTATCGACACTGTCAACAGATTTTACCCCGCATCTATATATATATATATATATATATATAAAAGATGGGAAAACTGCAAAATAGCAGAAGCCATGATTTCAAATCGATCCCGTCATTGTCAGCAAATCATATAAAAAGCATAGGCATAACATCCATCTGCTTGCCATCTTATAATATTCATAATATATGTTTCCTACATAATCAGGCAAACTGAGAGCACTGTAAGAACATTAAATTTAGTTTTCCTTTTTTATTAACACACAAAGTGATAGTAGTAGTCATGATCACTCTGAAACAATTGCCTCCTGTTAGAAGAACAAGCATTCTACTGTAATAAAAAAATGAAAAAACAAGTTGAACACAAATGGATTTTTTTATATATGTCTGAAAAATCCTGTAACATTTAAACTATTTCACCTGCCTTAGACATTACTAATGTTGTTGGCATCCATTCACATCTCTGCTATTTCACCTGCCTTAAACATTACTGATGTTGTTGGCATCCATTGACATCTCTGCTTTAATTGATGATGCCTCCACTAATGTTGTAAGTATCTGAGTAATCTCATCCATGCTGGGCCTGACAGATGGATCTTGTTCAACACATGACTTAGCAAGTTTGGCCAAGGCCAGAGCCTGATCTATGACATATACTTCATGCAATGAAGGATCCATCCAGCCCTTCAATTCTTCTGTTGGATTGCTAGCTTCCAACAGAGGGCCTATAGTTTCAGCCAAGAGAACTTTTGTTCCTTTCATCATAATGGGAGGCTGCCCCGATAAAATCTCAAGGAATACAACGCCCAAGGCATAGATATCAATCTTTGTGGTCACTTGCCCATGAGAAATGTACTCGGGAGCCATGTACCCGGGTGTACCTGAGATATTATGCTTGGTACCCATGTTGAAATTTGCTATCTTGGCCTTCAATTCTGCATTCAACAGAATATTGCTGCTTGTGATGTCCTTGTGCACATAACTGGGCTGTTTGTGTTCATGTATATAATGCAATCCCATGGCCACATCAAGACAGATATGGAGCCTCTGATCCCATGTCAGGAATCGGCAACATGAGGTTATAAATTTGTTTTTCATGACTAAACTACCATGAAGCCAGTCACTGAGAGACCCATTTTCTGCATATTCAAGCACCAGGTAAGAATGATCCTCACCTTCATTGCAGATACCCAGGAATCTAATAAGATTACTGTGCTGAACTTGGCACAGACTTCTCAGCTGATCAGAGATCCCTGCCTTAATCTGCTTGATAGCCAAAGGGGTACCGCTCAAGATACCATGGTAGACAAAGCCTTCTATTCTACAATCAGGACTGAAGTTCTCTGTTGCTTTATTCAACTGATCCAATGTGTAAGTAAGCATTAGCAGATCTGGCGTGCCTGTCATTCGCTCCTTAAAAACATTTTTCCCTGTGACGCTCCCATCTTCTGACTTGGGTATGACAGGCCTCTTGTATTGAACTACTGCTGAAGGTGTTTCCAAGGACTTGCTTCTCCTTCTAGTGACCAGCAAAACTGCCCCAATCGCACCTGTTACTGCAAGTATTCCCGTGACAATGCCAATGTATAGGCCACATTTTGATTTCTTCTTCTTTCTTCTGGCCGTGATAATATTACTGGAGATATTATGAACTCCAGGATCAGATGGTGGTGGAGTTGCTCCTGCTGGGACTTGCAGAGTGTGATGAATAACTGGCTTATTCTTCAATGGGACCAGGATAGAGCCAGAAGAGAAGAAAGTGGTCTGAACGCCTTGTAATGTATTGGCAAATACTATATCATACCCTGATGTATTGAAGGCCTTTACAACAGTATCCAATGTATCTCCATTTTTCACAGCATATGTCAGGAGATAGTTAAATCCTTGCCTGATCTGCTCAGCAGTAGGGCATGCACATCTCAAGGGAATCAACATATTCCCCCCCACTCTGAAAGACCTAGCAAGATTTTGCTTCTGAAGAGCCTCACACGACGTCAGCCCCTCCAATGCCTTCGTCAACGACAAATAGCTGTCCCCATTTGAGATACTAGACCTGAGACTGGCTTGATAATGGTTTCCCATGCAGCCACACTTCAAGGGAATGAAAACTCCCTGATCTCGCTCTAATATTGTATCAGTGGGGGGTAAATTGCTCGCAGAAGCCAATTCGCTGATGCCCACATTGAAAAGTTTGCTGATACTGAACAGAGATTGATAAGGAGGCTGTGCATGAAATAACGCATAAGTATCACAACTTTTCTCAGCACCATTACAAACATATCCAGAGCTTTCAGCCGAGTTATCCTTACAGTCGAATAACTTATTTCCTCCATAAACGTGCTGTGCTGAAACGCTTTGTAAAGGTAAAGTTATCAACCAGACAATGAACAGTAATTCAAATATAATGGCTGACATGGCCAACAACAAATGTGCAGACATTACCAATGGATCGATCGCCTCCTTTGCAGCTCCAGCATATGAAACATCTCTTTTGAAAACCTAGACTCTAGTTTTGGCAAACTCCTGGGACATATCAATCTTGAGAATGGTATTCTCAGAATACTCCATCCAGGAGTGCACCAAGAATCGAAACCCCACAAATTTGGAGTGCAGTCTCATAGAACTTCTGCTATTTACTCCCCCAATTTATGTTATAGATCGCAGTCTTATAGATAGGTGCAATCAATTGGGAGAGTTTTGCAGAAATGATTCCAACTGCATGGACAATAACTTTCTGTTCAGACTTGCAGTTCCAAATTAATTTTGACACCTTGCACGACTGCAGCACATGAACATTCTAATTTCGGAGATACTGTGACTATTACTGATCTGAATCTGGAGTTGAAAACAGCAATTTAGCTTACCGAGGTTCCATTTTCCCAAAAAGGAGGGCCTCGAAGAGTCAGACTCATTCCCACAAACAATAATATGATAAAAATTGTTGGAGACAATATATATTGGAAAGTGTACTTGAGCGTCTTAAGCAGCATTAAAAAAAGGGATAGGTTTAATTGTGCGATATTTTTTTTTTTGTTTCTAATGGGATAAGTTTAATTGTGTTATAATTATTTTTTAAGTTATAAAATTTATTATAACTTAGTTGTAAATTAGTAAGACAATTATTATTGGTCTTGGTTAATTTTTTTTTTTTTAGATCTTTTTGGTAGGATTTGGTGATGTAAATTTGGACAAAATCTCTATTTTTTGTTGTTTAAATTGCTTTTTTGAATGCATAAATGAATTCAGCTTGCTGAAAATCCCCTATGGCACTCGAACTATACAAACTTAGCCACTCAAATCTGTAGATCCAACCATTCATCACGGAATTTCGGGGAAAAAGTGGCCAGAAAACCTAAAATGTTTTGTTAGTGGTTTTTAAGGGGTAGACTTTATTACTACTAGATATTTCTAAATCTTAGGTTATTAACTTGTTTCTTTGGATTCTAAAAAAGATGAATTCTTAATTAATTAGAAGTAGTTTTAGTTCTTCCTCCAAAGAAAATGAATTTTAAAAAAGATGAATTCTTAACCAATTAAAAATAATTTTATGTTTTACTCTAAGACTAGTAATAGATTTTCTTCTATTTAATAATATAAAAAAAAAAAATCAACTCTATCAACATTATGAATAAATATATCAACAATATGGATAAATATAAAACTAAATAAAAATTTTAAAAATATTATCTTATCATATGTGAGTTTTAGATTCCAATACAGCTTCACTTATATTAGAGATTTTATTTTTTTTAAATATTAACTTTATAATAGGAAGAAGGTCTATTAACTATAAGATTAATTTGAAGCGGCAGCCTCAAAGGTCTACAGATAGCCCAAGGCGTGAAAGCAATCAACCACGCACAATTCGCAGATGACACATTGCTTCTGGGAGGGGCAAGCTGTCTAATAGCAAAAAAGTTCAAAGAGGAGCTGGACGTCTACACTGCTGTGTCGGGAAGTGAGATCAGCCATGCAAAAAGTAAAATTTATAGTTGGAACACCACTCCCAATGAGATGAGAGACATCTCCAGAATTCTGGGCATGGAAGGGCATACCACTTGGGAAACATTCACCTACTTGGGCGTTCCTATCTCCAAATCGACTCCAAGGACTTCCAGCTGGAGCCACCTTCTAGACAAACTCAGAAACAAAATTTCCTCTTGGGGCGCTAACTGGCTAAGTCTAGCAGGTAGGATCGTTCTCATCAAAGTTGTCCTGGCAAGTGTGCCCATTTATCAAAACTCACTTCTCTTAGCTCCTGGTACCACAATCAACCAATTGGAAGCTTTGCAAAGGCGGTTTTTATGGGAAGGGGGCAAGCAGACCAGCAATCGATCACACCTCATAAGCTGGGACAAAGTCTCGAAACCTTTGATGGAGGGAGGACTAAGCCTCAAAAATGCTAAAGTCCAGAACCTTGCCCTTGGAGCAAAGCTGCTATGGCACATAATCAGTGGTAAAACAGCGTGGTGTAAGGAAGCCTTGTGGAAAAAATATTTCAGAGGTCCAAGGAGAAGGTGCGTGGAACACCTCTCAAGTGAGCAAACGGGATCTCCAATTTTCACTCTTTGCCGGAAGGTTATTGGCAGATTCACTTCCTAGTTGACTTGGGTGCCGGGAAATGGGAAACAAATCAAAATTTGGGAAGACTCTATCTTAGGCGACCCGCCTCTGGCACTGAATCAGAATCTCCATCGTTTGAAAGCCTGGATGGATGGACAAAATCTGAGGTCTCTTTTCGACATTTCTGCCTGGGGGACAAGTAGGCACAAACAGTGGCAAGGCTGGGCAGTGAGTAATCTGCCTTTGGACTTAAAGGTTGATTGGAGTACTCTTAAGTTAAGTCTGCAGGGGAAAGCTCCTCTAAGGAAAAGAGCGAGAGACAAAAGAGGGTGGGGGAAAGAGGCAAAACCTTATTCAACCTCGTTGGGCTACTCCACCTTTCTAAGCCTTCCTTATGTCCCCCCCAATCCAGCGATTTGGAAATCCATCTGGAATGCTAAAACCATCCCCAAGATAGACTTGTTTCTATGGACTCTTGGCCACGACAGCATTCTGACCAGAGATATCCTCCAAAAGAAAGGTTGGGCTGGCCCTTTCAGGTGCCCCTTCTGTCATCAAGCAGAAGAAACCTCCAATCATCTGCTCCTCTTATGTAGCTTCTCAAAAGAAGTTTGGACTTTGGCAGTTGGCTTGCAAGTAGCTCTCCCCCTTCCCCAAGATGTCCCCTCCCTCCTCCTTGATTGGCCCACCCTCTTCCTGTTCCAGCAAAAGAAGCAAAGCGTTGCCTCAAGACTCTGGCAGGCAATCCCAAGATTCATTCTCTGGGGTCTATGGTTGGAGAGAAACAACAGGATTTTCCGAGAAAAAGAAAGGCGGGCCCCCCAAGTGAGTGCCAAGATCAGGTCTTTGTTTAGCGACTGGGCTAGTATCCAAACGCCCCTACCACAAAGCAGGAAGATGGAAGAGCAAGAAGAGCACTGGTGCGCTCAATTCCAACTCCAAAAAGAAATTGGGGACAAAACCCCCCCCACAGCTCAGGAACAATGGGAAATCAGGAAAGGACCAGATGACTTCGCCGAATGGAAAAGAGAAAGGGCTGGCTATATTCTCTCTTTTGACGGTGCATCAAAAGGCAATCCAGGCCAAGCAGGTGCAGGAGGGATAATTGAAAAGACAAACGCCGAAATAGAAGTGCGGTATGCGATTGGTCTGGGCATAGCTTCCAATAACCAGGCAGAGGCTCTGGCACTCTGGCAAGGGCTGTGCCACGCCCGAAACAATGGAATCCGAGATCTAGTAATCATTGGGGACTCTCGATTGCTGATCCGGGCCTTAGTGCTCTCAAAAGAAACCCAAAACGCAAAGCTCAACATCTTGTTAGCCCGAATCCGTATCCTTTTAAAGGGCCTTGACTCGTTCCAACTCTTTCATGTTCTAAGGGTGTTAAACCAAACCGCAGACAAAGAAGCTAACAGAGGTGTTGAGCTGGCTAAAGGACACACTCTGGTCAATGAACATCAGTCCACGGTGGATCTCCCTTGATCCTTCCCATGCCCAACAAATTTCCAAGCCCACGCGCAAGGACGGGACAAGATTTGATAGCGTCAGGATTCAGGACTGTACGTGGGATGGAGGGAATCCGAAAGCAGGAAACCATGAGTCCTTTCTGTTGGTCACTATAATTGCTTAATTAATTTCAAACAACCAAGTGAAACATAAATTATCAACCCAGGGAAGTCTTTTGTTTCAAAGATAGCTGCGCACTATATATGTTCAATTCCAAAAGCACTAGTGTTGTAGTAAGGAAATCATTCTATCTAAATTGCTGAAATGAACTGAAGCTCTGAATTGTATCACAGGAAAGAAATCTCCCTATTGCAATTCTTTA
>ML792359.1:62002-76728 GCA_009831015.1 Picea engelmannii
ATAAAATAATGAGAAAGGACGTTGTATACCTTGGAATGATCAGGTGAAATGATAGTATAAGTCAAAATGCAGGTGATGAAGGGTAAAATAATAGCAAAAAGTATGGGCAAAAAGGGTACAATATGTGGTCCTAACACTTTCCACCTGCAAAAGGCAGGTCGTGACCCCGCACCCATACCTCTCGGGGCTTGCAAAGCAGAACGCATGATAACAGGAGGCGATTTTTGCTTAAATCCGGTCTCGGACTCAGCCCAGGAGCAGTCTATCTTCAAACACGACCAGAGCAGAAGAAGGTGTATCAAGGAAACCAGCTCAGACGAAGATGGAATGGCAGCGAGCACCAGTCGAACACTCTCAGTTGAGGAGCGCCTCAAACAGCTAGATGACAAGCTGGAGAAGCTGAAGAATTCGCTCCAGTTCCAGCTAGATTTTTTGGAGAATCTAGATTCAGAAGCAGGGCGCAGAATGGAACAGCTGGAACAGGACTTATCCTTTGTCAAAATCGGGTTCACAGAGGAATTAGATAAGCTCCATCAGGAGCTGAAAAGCCCTCAAGCAAAGTTTGAAGACAGGATTGGGGATCTGGAGGATAAGTTGTCCAAGTTAAACTTAGCATGGGGGGAAAATTCTGGAAAGTAGCCAGTTTTCATTTTGAGTCGCACCAGTCTGTAGAAGTCTTCAGCATCCTAGCATTTTGTATAGAAGCTAGGTCTCTAAATAAGTTAAGTTCCAGGTCTCTGAATGTGCATGGGAGTTTGTATCTCAGGTTTCTGGCATTATTAGCACTGTATCTCAGTTTTTGCAGGCAACAGCTCTGTGTAGCCATGCCATATGTAACTGATTTGTGGCTTTGCCACCGATTAATATAATCTCTCTATTCGTTACTGTCAAAAAAAACTATAAGATTAATTTGTTCTTATAATAAAAAATAAAAAAGCCTTTTTCTCAATAAACTATATTGATATCCAACCAAATAGTATATCAAATTCATTCAAAATGTCCGAATTTTGGTCAACTATTTAGTATGTGATTAAATATGGTAAGCAAAGTTATGTCAAATCCTTTTTGGGTGAATTTAAAGATTTTTGGTAATTAAGAGAGGACCAAAGCATTGAGAACAAAGTTTTTCCATTCACGAAACTAAGAACATGTCGAAATTATAATTTTGAAGTTAAAATTATTATAACATGATACTTAAAAAAAAAAAAATTAGATTAAAAATTTTAAAAGATTTTTTTAGTTATTATGATTGATAAACTATAATTTATGACTGATAAACGTCGAAAGATTATATAATTTCTCTCCTGCGTTTGCTAAGGTTTCACGTTAATTGCATTGAGTACGCGGCATCCAACCCTCTCTGTAAGCTATGGAAATGGCAGCGAAATGATCAGAATTTCTCTACCATTTTCATAGAATGATCATTTCGTTGCCATTTACATAGCTTACAGAGAGGGTTGGATACCGCGTACTCAATGCAATTAACCTGAAACCTTGGCAGACGCAGGAGAGAAATTACATAATCTCCATGGAAATTGTGGTCAGCACATCAAACGCCAACACAGTCATATATAATTTCATATTCTCCATGGAAATCGTGGCCAACACATTCCAACATATTCTCCATGGAAATCGTGGCCAACACATCAAACGCGCGCTGAGGGGAGGCTGGAGGTTGAAATGCTTCACTTCACATCCACGCGGCCATAAACATTCGCACTGGTAAAAAAATGACTGCGCGTAAAACTTTTTAATTGGCATCCAACACCCACGCGGTCATACCTATCCGCCTAGTAACAATAATTTAGTAAATTGTGGCCAGCTTAATAGATTATGTTTTAATCACTGAACGTGGCAATCTGTGGTGAGCAAGTAATTTTTTAATCTTATTTAGTAAATGTAAAAAACTAATCACATAAATGTACGTCTTTATAAATGAGCGGAAGTTAATTTATCAAAATCTCATCCATTGATTAGAGAAGACGACGAAGAATATGCCAGCATCTTCAATTGCCAACCCTAAGATTGAAATTTATGATTAAAAGGTGATTAATTGTGCCCATTGTCAATAGGTGTACGCCTTTTGACATAATTATAACATGATACTTTAAAAAATAATAATAATAAAATTTAGATTAAAAATTTTAAAAGATTTTTTTAGTTATATAATTTATTTTTATGAAAATATAAAAAATATAATTTATAAATTAAATTTTTTTAAGAGTTATTTGTTTTAAAATGTACATAATTGTTTTCATAGCTAGCATTTAGTCCAAATGACCATCAATATCCTAGGATTTTAAAAAAATAATAATAATATTTAGATTAAAAATTTAAAAAAAAAATTAGTTATATAATTCATTTTTATGAAAATATAAAAAATATAATTTTTAAATTATTAATTTTAAATAAGAGTTATTTTTTTAAATATCAACATAATGTACATAATTGTTTTCATAGCTGGCATTTAGTCCAAATGATCATCATTATCCTAGGAGTTTACTAGCTCGTTTAGAGGGAAACCACACTAGTTATAAAAAAGGACATAAGAAACTAAGTTTGTAGGCCTTCATCACTAGCATTTAGCTCAGATGATCATCAGTGTCCTATGAGTTTACTCGCTTGCCTAGAGGGAAACTAGGTCAGTTATAAAAAATGACATAACAAACTAAGTTTGCAAAAGCACAGTAGTGTTCAGAAACTGACAAAATTATACTAAAGAGTCGAGGAGAACTATAGAAAGAAGCATAGACCTTAAAACCACAAATATCCAGTTTGAAAAAAACAAAGATAGTATCAATCATCCATAGTATGAACCTGGGGCGAAACCCTAGACAAACTCACGTCGACCCCAAGAGTCGAAGAAGATGGTCAAGATCCCAAAGAAGACGATCGATAACTAGAAGGTAGCTCAGTATCTCGATTCAGCTGTAAAGAGCCTCCATTGTGTTTTACTAGCCAAGATATCATTGTCAACAATAACATGTTCTTGTTCGACAACACAAGTATTCCAATAGAGGACGAACACCTTCAATAACCATTCACACAACCAGATCAAAGATTAACACATCAATATTTTAACATGGTAAAACCCCTACAGGGAAACATCCACGACCCCAACCAACGTGGCCACTTGGAGCAATTTATTAATGCAAAAGAAAAAGATTATGGAGAGATTTACAAGAGAGTTTCTCACAATCCATCATCGGCAAATGACCCTCCATGCTCTTTAAATAGAGATCATGGACCAATCGGGTGCTAAGCCACGTATCATTGTTGTCGTTAAGATCAAGGAGAATATGAATCGTCGGATCACTCTATGTCGGGAACATATCGTGATTGTCAGATTTCCTAACTACAAATGTTTACTAGTGCATACTAAAGAAACACACTAAGAAACATATTTTTACCTAACGACACATTAGACCAAGTTGATCTTAACTAAATCCTAAGTGTCTAAATATCCTAACATCCCCCCTTAAGAACAACTTGGGATAGGATTGAAGGATTTACAAAGATGGCACAATAGGAGAAGGAAGGAGGCATTAGAGTCTATTGACACAGGGATGGACCTAGGGTTCAACGCTACAACAACGCACCAACAAAACCCTAACTACCGGCCCTTTCAGCAACACCTGTGATGTAGATGAAGTCTCACCTGAGGTAGAGGCAGGGGTGGTTGGAGGACTCAGATGTCTACAACCTTAGTTGGGACACAGATTTGTGATTCTAACACTTAACAGAGCATTTAACAGTTAACATTCATTAATATCTAGTTCTTAGTTACAGCGCAGTTAAACCCTAAACTGTAGAACATCACAGTATTCATTCAGATCTAAGGTATTTAAACACTAAGCATACTTACATCAGTCAGATCTAACATCCATCCACATCATTAAGAACAAAGAATCAATAGATCTATCTATCATTCATCTATATTAAAGCACTTAAGCAAGTAAACACATCACACAAATCATAGCAACACAACATGTACATGTCTCACCCCCACCCTGGGGCTACGTCCACCAACTCTTCTCTTCTTTATTATCTTTGGTCAAGCTTCTTACAGGCACATAGCATCAAAATCCTACTCCGCAGAAGACAGGAGATCTGCACGCACTTCGCCAGATCCTCCTTCTTCGAGCTAGGGTACAACACCAAGCCTTCCACAGTCTCTTACGGTTACTTGCACTTAGCCTTGCAAGCCTCACACAACATGCACAAAGCAATTACAACTCTTGATCACATAGATCAAAACTAGTACTTAGCACCTTGGCACTTCTTACATCGCCTAGCTACTTATTTATACATTACAAAATCGGGCCTATACATGGGTAAACCCATGGGCCAACATTCCCATACCCGTTACATAAGCCCAAAACCAAAAAATCCCTAAAAAGGGGCCAAGATCCCGCGATCTCCGCTTCGTCTTGTGCTCCTCCTTCGACAGTCTGTCGAAGTCCCAAAAATAGGTCAAATATGACCAAGAATCCTCAAAACTTGGTCAAGGGACAACAGGCCCCCAACACTCACCTGTGACTCGTCCCGAGTCACTCTGATCTGATTAGTTCTGCTTCAAAAGCCTCAAGCTTGACTCGAGCTGCTTCAACTTGTTGTTGTGCCACGACCTCCTATTTAGTGAACTCCTGGATGACTGCTTCGTTGACAGGTCCCTCTAGGCGTTGTTTAGTTGTGGTGACAACCTGCTCTAGTTTTTCTCCTCAGCCTTTGATCTCTGAGAACAATTGGCAAGCCTCATCCTGTACAGGTTGGAGTCTCTGAGTCACTTCCATGACTCTACTCTGGATAGTGTGGACCTACTGCTGGGCAGTGCACTGCTCCTGGCATCACTTCATTCTTTCCACAGCTGACAGGGGCTTCAACTACACCTGTATTGTCTCTGCTTTCTTCTTTGCTTCGTGGAGTTGTGACTCCAGTGCCTTTAGTTCTGGGTTTTCGGTGAGTCGCTCATACATTTGGGCATAGCGATCGCTCAGTTGCTTGCATTCCATGGTAAGGGCCTTTACTCACTCAACTGCACTCCGGGCAGTTGATTCTCTTTGATCCCTTACATCCAACTACTACAACAAAGAATAACAGACTTAGAGCTCCACACAGTGCTTGACACACCACTCGGTCTTCGACTTGTGGCTCTAAGCCTATCACAAAGCAAAGTGCTATGTTGACTGCTTCTTTCACTTCGAGTTGCTCCACGATCAACTATTATTTTCCTTGTTGCATATGTGCTTTCTCTTCGTCAAACTTTTCCTAGAGATAAACCTTCTCCTTCTCTGCAACTCTGCGTTGTTCTACGAGTACTCCTTGCACTTGCTTCAAGGTCTGGGTGGCTTGTTCTATTTCTTCTTGTTCTCATCGAAGGAAAACTTCGGTTGCATCTGCTAGTCAGCGGAGTTGGGCTGGCTCATCTCCCAACTCTTGTTCTTCAGATGGCAAGGGTGCAGTGGAGATTGCGTGACTAGACTGAAGGGCCTAATGTACCCCTCAGAGTTTGACCTCAATTCTATCATACATTTCCTCCAGCTTGGCTTCTTGTTTCTCCATGATTTCCATTGAAGCGTCATTTAGAGCTACTATGATGAAGTCAAAATCATCAGTGGTGAGTACAGTCTGCATATTAGTCACGGTGGCTCTTGATTTCTTTTGGGAAGAAGGTTTTGGGGGAGAAACCTTCCTCTTCTTCAAGGTGTCAACCTCGTCTCTGGGCGGTGTTACTTCGCCTTGTTTCTGTTTAGCTTCTACTTCATCATCACCCCCTTGATCAGGTGAGACTGGAGCAGTCTTCCCTGAGGCGCTGCTTAAGTCTTAGACCTCTTCAATATTCTTCCTTCTGCTAGTTTCGGGTGTGTTCTGTTCTTTGTGAGTGGCCTCTGGGCTATCCAGTTCAGGGTCAGACATCTCTATAGGGTCAGTGGGGATAAGGAGGTCGACGGACCAGTCCTTAGTGATCTCCTCCAGGTCCTCTTCCATGAGTTTATAATATGACTAGAGTTGCTCCTTATGTTCATCGGCTCACGCTGTAATGTAGATGAAATGTCAATCTGCACTGAACTTCATCAAGGGTCGGAATCTCCGTAAGGTGTTCGGATTCATGCAAGGTTCAACTTCGATGGCTCTCTTCAGCTGAAGGTAATATGTATGAAAAACAACGTTCGACTACCACTGTTTGTTCATATCACTCGAATACCAGAGTGTGGTGAACTTCGCAACAAGTGGCTCGAATGACTCGATGTTCGGGAAGGTCGCACCTTCTGGCATTTCCCAGGCAACAAACACGATGAGGATCAAGAGCCAACTGAAGTGAAACTCGTAGCCCTGATCCTGTGCTTCACGGAAGTCTAGTTCAAGATGATTGACTATGTACTTCGTCCAGTTCATCTGTAGACCTTCTACACACTTCCCCGCGAGGTCTACGACAAAGCTCGTGACCTACGTGGGTCGGTTCTTCCTTACTAGTTTTCTAGCTATTAATTGGCATGCCAGGCGCACTGTGCCATTTTGAATGGAGGCTACCTTGTAGCCTCACGTTCCCTTCTCGACATCGCCATATGTATCCTTGATCTTCTGTGCTAGCGCACAATCTGTGGCTTTTCCTGGATAGAACTCATGTGGGTCAGGTCCTTGCATACTCAACCCTGTGATCCTATGTATCAACATCAGATCAACTGTAATACAATGGTCTAGCCATAAGTAGCTTCCATGGTAACATGATAGTAGCATCTTGACACAGGCGTTGACTTCCTGGTGCCTTCCAAAGTGTTGGATTTTCATTACATTTAGCAGGGTGGACTATGTGAGGTTCATAGTCCACGGTTGGGGGATTATCTTTGAGTTCTTCCCCTTCGTCCTGGTCATGTATTTGTATGGGGCGAGCATGTTATGGTTCTTGTGATCTCTGAGGTTGAAGTCGCTGAACTTCAACGCTGAGATCTTTTCTTGTTGTGCTCGAACTACACGTATCCCCTTCTGGAGGTACGCAGTAACCATGGCGTACTCGAAATCTCTTGGCACACTATCACGACTCACCGCATCGGCCAGAAGCGAGATGTAGTTGGGAAATATGGTTGGGATCAGCTTGGCATTTGCGAAGTCATCTCTGTGTTTGGTTCTCTTTTCTATTGATGGTCGTGATGGTCCAACTCTGCGAGCAGTCGACGGGGAGGCTTGCACTCCTCTCATCGACGATGCTTGTATGCCTACAAGCATTACTCTCTCAAACATGACTCTCTCAGTCATGAGTTCGATGAGTACTTCCTTCACAGACTCTTCGACGACACTGAGTTCTTCGAACATACACGCTCATGGTTGAATATCTCAGGTTAAAAGGGTAACTAATTAATGCAACGGGATGGACGACAATAGCGCGATGATCACTGTGCGAAATGAACTATTATGCGAGCTCAGATAATCACAGTTGGAAAAAGTGTTCTCGGTGCATGGCACAATGGGTTAAATAGATAACTTGGCAATGGATCTTTCCAATAGGCGAGAAGCCTTCATTAACTCAGTTCTTTCCATTATAGCACGGTCCCAACAATCTTGTGGCTAGTTGTCTGACCATAAATTCCTTTCTTCCCATTCGGGGTGTCGGTCTAACGTTTATGCTGTTCCCAATGGCTATATTTCTTCGCAATGGCGAAGTGCCATGTGACGTTGTTCTGATATCCCGGAGAAGTTCCAATTTTGCAAATTTTCCTTCTACGAAATTTCCTCTGGAACCTTCTGTAACTTTTCGATCTTATCTTTCTTATTGCTTAGCTTTCTAGCCTTTTTCCCAGTGAGTTTCGTCTTGGTATTCATTTTTCCATTCTGATTCTTATCTCCTTTTGGCATAGTAACTTCGCGCTATGGAGATTCTTTCCTAAGATTCAAGGGTGATACATCTTCTTTATCTGGGGTAGGTACTTCAATCTTCTGTGGGTCTTCTAGTGTTCTTCCTACCTTGACATCCAAGTCTCTGGCATTAAACAACTTCGATCTGTTTTCTTGTTCTTCAATCAAGTGTGTGATCCTTTTAGTCATGAAATATTTTAACTCTTGCTTCTTCTATTCTAAGATTTCTTCTTCCTTCCTTTTGGTCTGGTCTCTTTCAATCCAAAGTTTTCCTGGTAATATAGCAAATGGAGCGTTGTTCTCAATAAATTTAACAACTTCAAATTCTTCCTCTGTCGAAGTTCCATTGGCATTCATAGATATATGGGTGAGCTTTCCACATAGGTTTATCAGCTTTCCTCCTAATAATCCTATTCCTCCCAATGAAGGAATCATAGCAGGATTTCCCAAAATTTCTCAAGTTCTTTCTGTCATAATATTCACTTGTGTTTCCTCATCTAGAACACAGTCAATGTCAAAGTCTCCTATTCTTTCTTCTATGCATTCTTTTTCTTTGAAGATCTCTGATAAGATGACATGTCGATGGTCATTCAAGGTTTCTTTTATTTGTAGCAATACTTTCTCTGATTCTTTATGGGGTTCTGTCCTAGTTTTAGTTGCTCGACATTTCTCATGGTCTTCTTGTCTCATATTCATCCTTTCAACCTTAGCAATCATTCTAGGGAAATATAATAATTCCTGGTCCATAGCATTGCAACAAAGGAAACTAGGTCTTCTTCCAGGGCATTCCTTAGCAAGATGTCTTGATTTTCTGCAACTGTAACAAAGGGTTAATCCTCTCTTTCTTTTAAATGATCCCCGACCTTTCCTGTACTCAACACTAGGATCATAGTAGCTAGCATGCAAAAAATTCTTTCTAGGGTCCTGCATCCATTTATTAGTCCAAATATTCTCTCTATGCATAGGTATAACATATCTTTCACTATTCTTATCAGATCTACTTATATCAAATCTTCTTTCATCTATCAGTGATCTAGTTTTCAATATAGGACAGAATCTATCAACCATACCTAGATCCATACTTTAGAAACAAAAATTTCCACTTATATTACTTCTATAGAGCACAAAGCTTTCAGATCTAAAAATTTTCACTATTCTTACCTTTATCAGAGCACAGAGCTTGCAACTTGGTGGGTCCGATCAAGCTCGATAACTAATGAGTATCGTTGAGGCTGGGTAACTAATGATAACTAATGAGGGGGGTTCCTTGCTCAGCTATACTATAAAGGCAACCTTAATATGTGCTCTCGCTAAAGCTTTCTTCTTACCTCTTTTAACAAAAAATTCTCACTTTTACTGTTATCAGGGCACAAAGCTTTCAAACCTTACCTCTTTTCTTCAGATTTGACCCTTCTTCTTGGCACGGAGCTTCAAAGATCAAGTAGAATGTTGTGCACTAGGGAAACAAACCTATGCACGAAGCTTTCACAGTTTCAGGTTGGATCTCTGCACAAAGATTCTTCTTCCTCAATTCCCAGCAATCACAGTTTCAGGTCGGATCTTTGCACAAAGCTTCTTCTTCCTCAGTTCCCAACAATCATAGTTTCAGGTCCCGTCAACGGAACCATTTGTTGGCACAGGGGTAGACCTAGGGTTCAATGCTACAACAACGAACCAACAAAACCCTAACTACTGGCCCTTTCAGCAACACCTGCGAAGAAGATGAAGTCTTGCCCAAGGTAGAGGCAAGGTGGTTGTAGGACTCAGATGTCTGCAACCTTAGCTGGGACACAGATCTATGATTCTAACACTTAACAGAGCACTTAGCAGTTAACATTCATTAATATCTAGTTCTTAGTTACAACGCAATTAAACCCTAAACTGTAGAACATCACATATTTCATTAAGATCTAAGGTATTTAAGCACTAAGCGTACTTACATCATTCAGATCTAACATCCATCCACATCATTAAGCACAAAGCATCAATAGATCTATCTATCATTCATCTATATTAAAGCACTGAAGCAAGTAAACACATAAACACACCAACACATCACACAAAGCATAGAAACACAACATGTATGTGGTTCAACCCCACCTTGGGGCTACATCCACCAACTCTGCTCTTCTTTATTATCTTTGGTCAATCTTTTTACAGGCACATAGCATAAAAATCCTACTTCGCAGAAGACAGGAGATCTGCGTGCACTCCACCAGATTCTCCTTCTTCGAGCTAGGGTACAACACCAAGCCTTTCCACAGTATCTTACGGTTACTTGCACTTATCCTTGCAAGCCTCACACAGTATGCACAAAGCAATTACAACTCTTGATCACATAGATCAAAACTAGTACTTAGCACCTTGGCACTTCTTACATCGCCTAACTACTTATTTATACATTACAAAATCGGTCCTATACATGGGTAAACCCATGGGCCGACATTCCCATACCCATTACATAATACCAAAACCCAAAAATCCCTAAAAAGGGGTCGAGATCCCACGATCTCCGCTTCGTCTTGCGCTCCTCCTTCGACAGCCTATTGAAGTCCCCAAAATAGGTCAAATATGACCAAGAATCCTCAAAACTTGGTCAAGGGCCAACAGAGCCTATCCCCCCTTAATGAAAACTTCATGAACTCCTAACAAAGATCGAAGTTTGGAAAACTTCGCTTCTTTAAGAGACTTTGTGAAAATGTTTGCAACTTGGTCTTTTGTAGGGCAGAAGAGCACTTCAACAACTCGATCATGAATGAGATTTCTGATGAAGTGCATGTGTATCTCGATGTTCTTGTTGCGATGATGTTGAACTGGGTCTTTGGTGAGTTTGATGGCACTTTGATTATCGCACCAAAGACTGGTAGGATGTTGTTGCTGGAATCCAAACTTTGAAAGGATATGTCGAAGCCACAAGACTTCCTGACTTACATTAACCGTTGCTTGGTACTCTACTTCTGCTGAAGAAAGAGAAATAGCTTGTTGTTTCTTACAATCCCAAGTGACAGGTCCTGAACCAAGGCTAAAAACATAACCAACAGTAGACTTCCGATCATCAGGGTCGAAAATTCCAATCTAAATTAGTGAAACCAACCAATAAAGGAGTCCCCCTTGAATTGTAATGTATCCCAAACTAAACTGTACCCCAAACATACCGAAGTATTCTTTTAATGGATTTCCAATGGATTTCATGGGGTGTTTGCATATACCGGGAAAGAAGACCAACAAAAAAGGAAATATCAAGACGGGTATGAGTTAAGTATAAGAGGATTCCAACTAACTGGCGGCACAAAGTGGAATCAACTTTAGGAGAAGTACAGGTGGCAACACGATTGAATATAGATTGGAAGGGAGAAGGTTTCAGTTTACAATCTTCCATGTGAATTCATAAAATGGTGCTACTGATAGAAAGAATCTTTCTCTCCTCTATCAAAAACACCATTTTGATGTGGTGTATAGGGAATAGTGTGTTGCATTTGTATTCCATGTGCAGCGCAGTAACTTGTAAAATTATTTTTCATATATTCACCTCCATTATTGTTCTTAACCTTTGAATTTGATGTCTAGATTACTTTTCTACAAGGGCATTGTAGGCCAAAAACTTGTCAAAAACTTCACTCTTAAGTTTTAGGAAGTAAACCCAAGTGCATCTGAAAAATTCATCAATGAAAGTTAAGAAATACTTGCACCCAAAAAAAAAGGAGAAGAAAGTGGACCACACAAGTCACTATGAACAAGCTGCAAAGGTGTTGAGGCATGCCAAGAGGCACATTTGTCAAAATTGTCCTGATGATGTTTTTCGAGAACACAACCGACACAAACACCATCTCTGCATGAAACAAGAGGAAGACCAGTTACCATCTGTTGATTACATAGTTGTTGCAATAAGTGATAGTTTAGATGACCAAACTGCTCATGCCAAAGTTTGCTCAAGTCAAAGTTATAAACAACAAAAATTGATGGAAAATATGATGACCCAAAGTTTTCAAACTTGTACAACCCGGTAATATCATCAACAATTCCAGTTGCAAGAATATGCTGAGGATCATTTAGATCCTTGATTATAACTTGGTGAGGTGAAAACTCTACGGTTTTACCTTCACCTATATGAGTGATTTGATATACTGATAGAAGGTTACAAGAAATACTTGGAACACATAATACATCATTAAAATGACCATTATCTATCTGAATTGTTCCATATCCTACAACACTAAGAGATATATCATCACCAACAAATATTTTCTTGGTGTTACATTCATTTAGAGTAGAAAATATGGCTTTATCCTTAGTCATATGATAAGATGCTCCAGAATCAATAAGCCACTCATCATAAGAAGAAGTAGAAGTTGCATTGAAGGAGAAACCATAAGCAGAAAGTGCATGCCCATGAGAAGAAGAATAAGTAATAGAATCAATACCAATGTTGTGCTTCTTCATCGCTACTACTAAAGATGCCATCTTCTTGAAACATTTGGACTCATCATGACCATCTTTCCCACAAAAGTTGCAATGTTTGTTAGTCTTCTTATTTTTAGATTTTTCTCCTTTGTCACCATTAGGAGCAGAAGTTGGCTGAGTGGGTTTGGCACCCTTATTTTTCTTGTTTTTGTGGCGAGGATGTTGCTTCTTGGGATTTTTGGATTTATCTTTCTGTTGGGCCACTAAGGATTTGTTGGAGGTACCTTTAGTGTTGACCACTCTAAGTTTCACAAGCTTACCTTTTTCTCTAATCAAAGCATCACAAAAGGAATCAAGAGAGAGATTTTTACAAGCAACTCCTAAAGATTCTCCAGTGGCATAGAAGGTAGATACAAACATTGAATATGCACTACCAAGTTTAGCAAGAATAATATATATGAAACGTTCTTCTTCTAGTTTTATGTTACATTCTTCCAATAAAATTCTAAATGTTTTGAACTTAGATAAATAGTCTTCAATGCAAGAAAAATCATTTGGACTTAAAGTCATTATCTAATTTTTTATTTGGTGAGCTCGAATAATATTGTGGTTACCAAACACAAATTCAAGCTTTTCCCAAGCTTCATCAAGATCATCAATTCCTTGAAGGTGAAACCTTAAATCAGAAGAGATGGACATTCCAATCATTCCACGTGCTTTGTCATTCTCATTTTCCGATTTGATTTTCTTTTCATTGTCAATAGGTTCTAGTTCTTTTCCTAAGGTAATATGATACAATCCTTTACTTCTTAATAAATCTTTCATATGAGATTTCCATTGAAAGTAGTGGTGTTGGTAAGAAAAAGATCATTGGAAGAATCCATATTAAATATGCATATAATATGGATTTAAAAACTGAAAATGATGGTCTGGATGGAAATATTTCAAAAAATTAGGTTGTTTAAAAAAAATTGCACTAAAAACAGACTTCATATGTGAAAGTTACGCCCTTTTGAAAAAAATACATAAATGGTAACCAAAGAGCCATATGGTAAGTAGAAGTTGGTCCATGTGGTGTTAACCCTTCCAACAACCTCACTTTTAAAGCAACTCTTAACCAAGTGAGCTAGTGCAAAACATATTATATTGTTTAGAAGGAGGATTGGGGGTGTTGTTGTTGTTGTTGTTGAAGACAACCTTGGAAAGTGTGCTCACAAAAAACTTTTTTCACACAAGAAAAACATTTCGCTTCTCGATGATAACAATGATTAGATCTCAGTTAGCTTACCTAGAAAATGCAAATTTCTCTCTATGTCTGATTTACTGAGATTGCACAAAGTACATGACAAAGAGCATACATAGATATGAAAACCCTTTCTGATATGTTTTTTTTATTTTCTGAGATCACACAAAGCTCAGGAAAAAGAGCATACGTAGATCCAAAAGAGTAGCAACCTGGAAATAAAAAATAGAAAACTAAAATAAAATTGAAATAATAACTCTGTAAAAATTTTAAAGGGCGTATTCGGGCTTTATACCTCCATATCTGATTGAAATGGTCGTATCTTGGGCAAAAGGAAACCTTTTCGAGTAAAAAAAAAAAGTGTTCTTGAATAAAAAGGTGCTCTAGATGCAATGGAACAATCCTCTCAACCAAGAAATGTATGGACATGGTAGAAACCAGATATGAGGCAATATGGATTTATGATCTCGATCTACAATGGGAGCGGGTCTTCATATGCGCTCTGATATCATATTCAACAACACATGTATTTCAACAAAGGATGAACACCTTCAGTAACCACTAACGCAACCAAATCAAGGATCAACACACTGATATTTTCACGTGGTAAAACCCCTATGGGTAAACATCCACGGCCCCAGCCAATGTGGCCACTTGGAGCAATTTATTAATTCAAAAGAAAAATATTACAAAGAGATTTAAAAGAGAGTTTCTCACAATCGATCATCAAAAAATGACCCTCCATGCTCTTTAAATAGATATCATGGACCAATCATGTTTTAAGCCATGGATCAATGTAGCCATTAATATCAAGGAGAATATGAATCGTCAGATCACTCTACGCCAAAAAAATATCATGATCGTCGGATTTCGTAACTACAAATGCATACTAATGCATACTAAAGAAACACACTTTTACCTAATGACACATTATACCAAGTTTATCTTAACTAACTCCTAAGTGTCTAAATATCCTAAAAGTTCTGGCTCTTAAGACCCTCCAATCTTTGGTTGAATTTCCTATAATCTTGCTCCTTAGGAAACATCCCCTTAGCCTCCATGGTTTTAGCATGTCAATATATCTCAATAATATTGTGTAATTTAGTATCCCTATTCCTAGAGCATCCTAGGTATGGGATTAGAGGGGGGGATACTAGAGAGAGAGAGAGAGTGAGTGATGTGTGTGTGTGTGTGTGTGTGTGTGAGAGAGAGAGAGAGAGAGAGAGAGAGA
>ML792359.1:93622-128859 GCA_009831015.1 Picea engelmannii
ATATATATATATATATATATATATATACTACTCTCTCCCTCCCTCTATATATAACGGTCCCAATCTCCACACAATCTAGCAAGGGTTACTCATTGGCATTGAAAGGCCACTGTAACATCTTGTTATACGTCGTTACTATATTCAAAGTCTCTTGTAAGTTCTATATTTGTTCAAATACACACAACGATTTCAGTTCAAAGAAATGCACATTCATCGATTGAGAACTGTGCAATGCATTGACTAGTAAACAGAGAATTCCATCATTCATTGAATGATGAAAAACGAAAGAGGTCCATGAACAAAGTTACCAGTTCTTCCACAAAGCACAATGTAGATTACGATTTTAAAATAATGCAATTTTCTAATTCATTACTTTTTCTTGGATGGCAGCTTTAGAAAGCTAACCTCATTTCTCTAAACATAACGCTATCAAAACCATTATAAAGTATTTTGATGAATATAGAATAAGAAAATTTAATCTACCAAAGAAATTTCTCTTTTCACTTAATGATATAATGCCTTCAAGATCCCTTCTCTACAAGAGATTCTGTCTTTTGATTAACGTAGAAAAAAGAACTTTAATCCACCAAAGAACTTTCTGTGTAACATATTGATATAATGCCTTTAAAATCCCTTCTCTAAAGTATTTATTACTATAAAATAAGGAACTTTAACTTTCTCCTTAACATAACGATATAAAGTCTTTAAGATTCCTCTACTCTAAAGGTTTGTCTATCAAATCCCATACATACCAAACTCGATTTCAACTTCAAAACATCCCTATCTATTCATGTGAGTATGAAAGTTCTGTCCATATTAATCATGTATTTAATATGTATAAAACAATCAAAAGATATTATTTATATATATATATATATATATAAACAAATATAGATATATTTATATACCATAACAACTTTGTTGAGAAAACATACTTGCATGTGATGTACAAAAATGAAAAGTTACAACGAAACCCAAATGGTGGAACATTCCAAAACCAAAAAAATAAAATTTAATTGTGATTCCAAAACTACAAGTTAAATGTGATTGTGATTCCATGTCATATGTGGTGGTTCTACACGCCCCTTTTGAAGTGATTGTCACCTCTTCAGGGTAACCAAGGTGAGACAAGCTCAAGGAAAAAATGGGGGTATTGCATGTATGGGGGTAATTGTCACATTATTTTAATAGTTTACATTAATAGTGTTGGTAGGTTAAGGGAACATATGTTTTAAAAATGGTGAACAATGTTTTATTTTAAATATGTTGGTTAAGTTTATAATTAATATATTTTTAAAAAAATAAGAGTGTTGGTTGGTTAAGAAAATATATGTTTAAAAAATGAATGATAATGTTTTATTTTAAATGTATTGATTAAATTCATAATTAATATATTTAAAAAAAATATATTAAGAAAAAGTGTTGTGAATTAATTTTATTGAAATGTTTTATTTTATTAGTAAATAAATAAATTAAAAATATATATTATTATATTTAAGAAAAAATGAAAAAAAATAAAATTTATTGGAGAAATGCTTAAAAAGAATATTTGTACCAAATTTAAATTTAAAATTTTAATTTTTGTCTAATAAAAAATTTGTAGTGTAGGTATTAACACCTTCAATTTAATTTTTGAGAGGGAATATTTCACCCAAAATACATTCAATTGTAAAGTTTACATTAGGAATGTTTTAGAGAGATCTGACACACCACACTAGACTCAATTGAGTCAATTAACTAGCCAAATCAGAGTGAAATGAGGAGGAGATTACTCACACATGTAACTAGCCAATCATAGTGAAATGAGGAGGAGATCACTCACAGATGTGGAACCTTACTGGTGATGATCCCAATGCAAGTGTGTGTTACTAATGATGATCCCGAGGTTAGCATGCAACACTTGGTGATAAAACCAAAGTTGACATGCAACACTTCACTCAACTAGTCTAACTGAACAATAACTGAGAGTTGACCAAGGGTATGTGACACCCTTGTCTAGGGGAGAATATCCTCAATGAGAAGAAATATCTCAGACTAAAGAACCCTCAACATAGCCAAATAAACATAGGAAAATAAAACGAAAATAAAATCCTAATATCTATAGAATCTATACTAGTTAATGAGAAAAAAAAACAACATACATTTTATAGAGTATGTTACTATAAACATATTTTCAACAACATGAATAATAAACCATTAAAGTTCATCATATTTATCGTTAAATCATAAAAGAGATAACATATGTGATTGTGTAATAATATTTGATATTTCACTCAAAAAAAATGGATGTATTGCATGTAGGGGTGATTGTCACATTATTTTAATAGTTTACATTTATAGTGTTGGTCTATTAAGGGAACATATGTTTCAAAAATGGTTATTTTAAATGTTGTGGTTAAGTTCATAATTAATATATTTTTAAAAAGATAAGAGTTTTGGTTGGTTAAGAGAACATATGTTTAAAAAATGGGTGATAATGTTTTATTTTAAATGTATTGATTAAATTCATAATTAATATATTTTAAAAAAAAATATTAAGAAAAAATGTTGTGAATTAGCTTTATTGCAATGTTTCATTTTAATAATAAATAAATAAATTAAAAATATATATTATTATATTTAAGAAAAAAAGTGAAAGAAAAAAATTTCGATTAAAGAAATGTTTAAAAAACATGTTTGTACTAAATTTAAACTTAAAATATTAATTTTTGTCCAATAAAAAAGTTGTAGTGTAGGTATTAACACATTTAATTTAATTTCTTGGAGGGAATATTTTACCCATTTACTAAATGGGTTTCTTGGGGGGAATAGAAACCCATTTACTATCCACAATGTTAATGAAAGAAATAAATTTAGTGGATTTCCTGGATATTGATGATCATGTTCCACTGACATTTTGCAAAAGCACTACATTCATGAAGTTTCAGATATTTTTCATGTTCATTTCCTTATAGTTCCCTAATAACCTTCCACATATTGTTATTTGGCTCATACAATTTATCAATATGATCATTAATCAGAGTGTCTCCTCACATTTCATCTATATGTGCATGTTGATCTATTTTGATCTAGCAATAACTAAGCTTGTTCATCTATTTGATCTCTATGCTTCTGCGATTAGTAATAGGACTCTTACACTCTTTGAAAATTGTCAACTAATCTTGCAACTCAGTCCTAACAACATAAGTTATATAAGTAATATGATCATACTCAAAATCATGAACATGAAAGAATTAACACACCTTCATAATGTGCTTCTTACTATCTTAAGTAATCAACTCCATAATATCAAAATTTTGTTGGAATTTATGAATTTCTTTGCACCCAATCTTATGGGAACTCATAGCAACATCTTCTCTCACAGTAGTATCAACATGAACAAGGGTGCCCATGGGCTCTGTAATTTAATTGGTTGTGCTTTATAAGAATGACATATTTGTGGAGTAACTACTTTGAACTATGTTTTAAGTAGAGTATTGTTCATAACACCTCTCTACATATATTCTTTATAATTATCAATATTGACAATATGTAGGTTAATTATAATTGTCAAATGAGTTTGTAACACACTCTTGAAATTCTTGATTTTCATTTGTATCCTCCATGCGTGTATAATTATTGGGAACAATTTTGGGTGTTGGATTAATTTAAGACTCAATCTTTGCAAAGATGTCCAACAAAATCCAATGAAAAGTCCAATGTAGTCTAGTTATGTTGGCATTGTCATTCTTCCAAGGGAAAAGATTTCACCCAAAACATGTTCAATATCAACATTAAAGGTAGTGTCAAAGAAGAGAAAAGTGTGGTGATATCATTATGTATTTTATTATTAAAGATTCACTCCAAATAAAAAATGATAAAGTAAATCAACATAATGTAGATCAACAATCATCACATCGTCCAAGTAAAAAATGAACACAAGCACATTAGAAGAATATATGTAAGTCTCCATATATATATATATATATATATATATATATATATATGGGCACATGGCCTCTAATCATATGATAAATAAATAAAAAAGGGCACATGGCCTCTAATCATATGACAAAGTGTTCAAAGCTAAAAATACCATGACAATCTCATATAATGACTAGTAACAACCAACTATTGTTATCCTCTACAATAAAATCATATATATAATCCTCTTAAGGTAGTTAAAGAGTATAATAGAAGATTCCAATATGGCACTCATATGACAAAGTGTTCAAAGCTCAAAATACCATGACAATCTCATATATATGACTAGTAACAACCAACTATTGTTATCCTCTACAATAAAATCATATATATAATCCTTTTAAGGTAGTTAAAGAGTATAATAGAAGATTCCAATATGGCACTCATCTTCCATTAATTTGGATAGAATTTATGCCTTTAGTCTCTTGTAGTTCGTAGTATTAAAGTATTTAATATCAATGCCTCTATGAAACAAGGAATGCATGTTGTGTATCTAAGGGGAATAATGATAGACATGTATTGTTATGTATGGAGATCACTTTTATTAAATAAGTCCTAGTGTGAATACAATAAATGTAAGAGGGATTATTAGAAGGTTCCTCCTCTAGAATGTTCTTAGGTGGCATGTAGTATTATAAAAAGGAGTTCAAACAATGTAATGGAAATTTTCATGAGTATTTTATTTAGAGAATAGCTCATTATGAGGTTTTCCCCTCTAAGAAGCAAGTGATTAGGAGTGGATCCCTTCCTAAAAAGGATCGATTGTATGGTGTTCGCCTACATCAAGGGTTTTCATATAATAAAGTGTGGATTTTTCTATATTGTTCTGGGATTTGTTATGTGAGATTATGTTTGCAGCGCTTTGGTACTTAACAAGTGGTATCATATCTCTTTCCTTGGCCACAAAAAAAGAGGGGGATTGTTATTCTTATTTTTCACGTTTTCAAACAAAGAAGAAAAAGAGGGATGTGACACTCGGGTCAATTCTTATATATTTCCATGTAAAATTTTATGAAAATGGTTGTAGATATGAGTTCCTATAAAAAAAAAAAACTACTTTCGGAAATAAAATCATCTAAATCAAAATTTGGGAGGTTGTGAAAGGAACTCAGATAGGAAAATTCGATACAAATTTCTACAGAAACCTGCAAAATCGCATGCCCATTCTTGGAAAAACCCTAAAAAAATGTTGATTTTAAATCAACAATTTTTTAGGGTTTTTTCATGATGATTGTGGGACTGCAGAGCTCATAACTTTTGACAGGGTGCTCAGATTGTTGCCAGATTAGTTCCATTGGATAGAGTATTTTCAAATATTTCTTTTGGTAAATTATAGGTGTTTCTTCCAATGGATATGTCATGCTTTGAAAAAAAAACTCTTCAATCCTCTAAGGTATGCAAGACACCAGGGACAGTTGTCGAAATATTCAAAAGAACTTAGCTAAAATGCATGAGAGAGATCTTATGGCAGACATCAAGAAATAATATAACCAAGAAGAATATTCTTGGTATAATTTTGAGACCTCTTGTGATGATTGGTATATAAACAATTGTCATTTATGGGATGACAACTATTTTCATCTTTTATTTGATGATTCTACTCCACCTTATGTAGAGCACATTATGGATAATAGTTTAGAGATTTTCTCTGAAAACTATTATTCAATATTCTCTTATACTAGTGTGTTATGTAACTGGTTTTTTGGATATGGAGGGATCTATGTATTTGGATCCACATGATCAATGTATATCTTTGGAGCACCATTTTCAGCTAGATATTGAGTTTCGATATCTTTAGAGGGGCGTCCACATGAGAACTTGGACATGGGACCCAGGTTTACAATGGATCTGGGACTACTTCAACATGGTGGCTAGAAATTCTACATGGGACCTTGGTTCTCTAGCCTACTTCAGCATTATGGTCCACACTTATCCATGGGACCCTGACATATGGTTGTACTTCCTCATAAAAGTGTTGAGGACAACACTTTCCTAAGGGGGATGGAATGTAGTGCAGATAAGGGGAATAATATGGGGTACCTAGGGAGGTACCCAAGGGAAATAATGGTATAGATTTATTTTTATGTATGGAGGCCACTTTTAGTAGATAAGGCCTAGTGTGAACACAATATATGTAAGATGGCTTACTAGAAGGTTTCTCCTCTAGTGTTCTTAGGTTGTAGGTAGTATTATAAAAAGGGGTTCAAACAATGTAATGGGCATGTTGATGAGTATTGTATTTGGAGCGTAGCTCATTATGAGATCTCCCCCTCGAAGAGGCAAGTGATTAGGAGTGGATCCCTTCCTTAAAAGGATCGATTGTATGGTGTTTCCCTACCTCAAGGGTTTTCATATAATAACGTGTGGATTTTTCTATATTGTTCTTGGATTAATTGTGTGAGATTATATTTCCAAATATTTGGTACTTAACGATACACACTTAGCATCCTAGGATTTCCTAGGTGATTTGTGTACTCAAGATTTCAAAAGTTTCTTCTCAAACCGGTATGATGCCAGGATGGGTCTAATTCATGAAATAATTTATATATACAATGACATAAAAAGGGTACAAAACTAGCCACAACAATCTTCGACCACACTATCCAACTCGTCTTGAGTTGGTTTACCTACTATTCTTTGAAAAAGGCCTCATTTTTTAGTAGATCCCTCACTATGACATCCTATAACTTTTGGTGTTTATCAAATTAAGAAGTCTAACTCTATGCAACCTCTTCAACTTTCTTGAAAAATAATATGGTGATTTCTCCAATTGCTTCTTCTATGGAGGTATTTTTTGTGAGAATCTAGGAAATATCATCTTTTGCATGTTGCAATATCATATGGACAACCAAAATTTTCCACAATATTTTCAAAGCTGAAGCGTGTTTTCATTGTTGTAGTGTATTTGTAGGATAACCCAACTTCTTTCCACTGCATCAAATAATCAATTGCAGTAATGGAATATCACACCTTAGAATATCATGCGATTAAATCAATTGGTCCTACAAAATCCATTCCATTGATCAAACGTCTCCTAAACCACAATGTGTTGTAGCAACATTTCATGCCTCATAAAGGGTCATTTAGGCCTATTAAAAACATCAAATGTTTTTTTCATTATTTACAAGGTCTAGAAGGAGAGTAGGACACCAAAGGCTTACATGTAGAACTTTGTACATTGTATCTTTCCTATTGTAATGAACTCCACCTATGATCCAAGTGGATATTGGTGGCCACCTGCCTATTCCACTTGGACCCCCACCATTGTTTCTTTCAGTTTTTCAGTTTCCTCAATTGTAGCACAATTTACTATTTTTGGCAGTTTTCTAGGTCCTGAACTTTTGAAGCCATTTTAAGGCCCTAAACGACGTTTTTTGGGAATCAAACGGTCGACGAATATTAGTTTGTCTTGTACCATGATAAATGTTGTTAGCAGTTGTAGTCCTCAGATAGATATTTCTAACGATGTATCATATGCGTCAGACGAAGATAGTATGCCAAAGTTACGACCTTGGGAAATTGATGTACCAATTTACCCCGATGGGGCCCATATTCTGGCATTTCATCTCCTAGGGTTAGGTTTTTGGATGTTTAGGGTTTCCATTATTTCTCAATAATATATAGGCCTTCGAGCCTCATTGTTACACAAAGTTCATAGGCTTGTAGCGACCACATCTCTTCTTAGAGATAAGCTACTAGCGCCCTAGCTAGTTTATTTCTATTATGTCTGTAAACAAATTTCAGTTCTTTGATATTAATGAAATGAAGTGTTATCTCCGCTGCATATTTGTATTCATGGTTATTTGTGTATTCTGTTGCGTTCCTGCATAAATTTATATCAGTGGTATCAGAGCAGTCTTCTCTTTCTCAATCCTTCTTTGCATGTCCCCAACGAGGTCAGGGTATAAGGAGTTAGGGCTTGATCTGGTTGAACCTTTGCAAGATCAGCCTTGCAAGCACTGACAGCCGCCCATGGGGGACGAAAAGAAAGATGAGGGAGCAGGAGATCCTATCAAAATATTGCTCGAGAAGGCCCTTGAAAATCAAAGGAACACGATGATGGATAACTTCACCCAGATCCTTCAACGATTTCCCACTGGCGGCACATCTGCATCCAACAGCTACTCTGGAGGCACAACCCTTTTTAAGGTATAAGTAAACTTTGAAATTCCCATATTTGATGGCCAAATAGATGCAAACATCGTAGATAGATGGTTGAATCTTTTAGAAGGATATTTCTTGGTTCATGTCTTTTCTAATTGGGAGAAGATTATTTTTTCACTGCTCAAAGCCGCCCCCCATGTCAAGCAATGGTGGGAAACCTACTGTGAAAAAAGGATGAGGAGGAATCCTCTCTATTCTTAGCCATACCCACTTGGAATTCTTTCCGAGACGCCATCAAAGAACAATATTATCCTGTGGGGAGCTATGAGGACAAGTACATACAATGGACTACGTTGCGGAAACAAAGGAATCAAGATGTGCATAAGCTAACAAATCTGTTCCATACCTTGCGCACAAAGTTGGGTATCAAATATTCATAGAAACATTTAGTGTTGAAGTACCGCAGTTGTCTACACAAATACATTCAGGAGAAAATGGAGTTCCTCAACATCTCCTGACTTGGTACGACATACTAGTATGCTGCCAAGATTGAGTAGAAATTAAAATAGAATAAGCGAGACTTTGGATATGCGAATCAAAAGAAAGAGAAAGATGCCCCCAAACAGCAGAACAAAGGACAAATCCAAGGCATGGTGACTCAAGACAGCCTGCCAAAGTCGCAAGAAAATAACAACACCGTGAAGCCGAAGAAGGACACGGAAAAGTGGTGTGAGTTCCATAAGATCTCCACTCACAACACAAGTGAGTGTTGGGCCAAATAGTCACTGGTGGCCGAGATGAGGGCTTCTGAATCAGATGCATTCTCTAAAACTGAATCAAAACTCGAGAAGGGGAATGACAGAGGGAAGCATATTATCGATGCAGAGCCCAATGCCACTTTTTCCACCATGAAGATCCAAAAGGAAGAACCGAAATATCCAGAGGAGGAGGAGCGTCTCTTCCACTCCTAGATGTGGGTAAAGGGTTCCCCGCTACAGTTCATTGTCGAAAATGGGAGCCAAAAGAACCTCATTTTAGCAAGGGTCATGAAGTGGTTGGTCTTTCTGACCACATCACACCCACAACCGTACACCATCGGGTGGCTTCACCAAGGACGGGAATTCCACGTCAACCAACGATGTCGCCTTCCCTACAACATCAAGCCCTTCACCGATGAGGTATTATGTGACATTGCTCCTCTTGATGTTTGTGATGTATTATTAGGCCAACCATACTTGTGGAAATGACATGTTGTGTATGAGTCTCGACCTCACTCTGTTATTGTTACCTTGGTAAATAAGTTGTACAGGATACTAGAGGTACCACTGTCTGTCGTTATCTCTTTGGTTACTGCAAAACAATGCACTAAGCTCATTTCCAAAACTGGGAAATTTGTTTTCCTGATGATCTGCCCTTAGGGAAAGAAGAAGACTGTGGCCACGACCTCCAGACAGGTCTCCTCTACACGACAAAAACAAATGGACAAGGTCGTGGAGGAGTATCGGGACATCTTCACCTCACCCGCAGGGGTTCCTCTGCACTGTCAGGTCAAGCACCCCATCGATCTGACCCCAAGTGCGTCACTACCCAATGGACCGATCTATCGACACTTTGTTTTGGAGAAAGATGAAATGAAGAGATAGATTCAAGAGTTGCTACAAAAAGTTCACATCCGGTCAAGTTCATCGCCCTATGGGAGCCTGATCTGTTGAAATAATGTAACTGGGAAGAGTATTCTTATTATTATTGTTATTTTATTCAATAGATTAATCCCCATTGTGGATTAATCATGTCAGTAATTGTATTAGGACCAAATCCCCTTTTGCGGATTGGTCATGGGACAATTGTAATAGGTAGAATAAGAAGTTGGCCCCAACAGTTATTATTGAGACCCATAATTAAATTAAAGGTGGGTTTACCCACCTAGAGTGAGAGGTCGGCCCTGCTAGTGAAACCCTCTCACACATGCCAGTCTTGTATATATAGGGGGGCTAGTGCCTCACTTTAACACACAACTCACTTACTCATTCTCTTATGAGGCAAGCTGCAATTACCAGTTGGAGAGAGGAGAAGACGACTGGCGCATCTTTTGGGGAGGACTATCTGTATTGGTTTGAGTTATCTCTTGAACATTGTATTGGCAATTTATGATAAGGGATTTTTTGCTGGGTTTTCTTCCCCTAGAGGGTTTCCCAGGATAAATGTTGTGTCTCTTGTGAATGTGTATTTCTCAGTGATCTTGTTCTTAAGATGCTCTTATCTATTAAAATGCAAAGAACTATAATAATGGCATAAACATTAACATGGTATCAGAGCCAACCTGAAGGAAACACAATTTGCAAGAGGAAAAATGTCACTGTTACCGTACCCAAAAATTAGGGTTTTGCAAAAGTGAATATTTTCAGCTCCCTAACCACCTAGAAAGTTGCACCCTCCCCCAAGGATCAATTTGGCACCTAGAGCGCACCTTTTTAGTGGCTAGATCTTTCGCAAAGTGAAACCCTAGTTTCACAAAAGTACCAGAAGTACCAGAAAACTAGTACCAGAAGTACCATAAGTACCAAAGTACCAGAAGCACCAATCCAAAAATCTGCAGATCAGATTCGACGGGGTAAAAATTGGATTTTCTCAGATCCAACTGTACCAGGCTACTCGCCTCATCTAAGCGCACCTCCTGGTAAGGTCAAAATTTGATTTTAAGCATTTTCATTTTTTGGTCATTTCGTAGCCTCAAGTACAAGATGTCTGCAAGCACAAAGCTTGTTGAGAAACTATAAGGCATAGACAACTTTCGTGCCTGAAAGTATAGGATCGGCCTGATCCTTGCAGAGAATGACCTAGCAAAATTTATCAAAGAAGAAGTGGAGGAACTTGAAGATGCCATAGAGAAAGAGAAGCATCAGAAGGACTCAATCAGGGCTCAAAGAATCATTGCAGATTCAATCAAAGACCACTTGATCCCATATGTATCGTCCATGAAAAATCTGAAGGAGATGTTTGATGCTCTAAGCAAACTATATGAAGGAAAGAACATCAATCGAAAGATGAATCTAAGATCTCAATTGAAGAATACCAAGATGCAGAAAGGAGAAATGATTCAAGAATATTTCTCCTGAATCTCATAAATAAAAGAACAGTTAAAAGCGATTGGAGACACCATCGATGAATATGAATTCGTAATAATGACACTAAATGGTCTCTCAAGACCTTGGGATGCTTTCATCCAGTCAGTATGTGGCAGAAAGGAGAAACTACAGTTTGAGAGCCTATGGGAAGAATGCATCCAAGAAGAGACAAGGGTAGCCAACCGTGAAGCACTACTAGCAAGGGATGATGATCAAGCCCTAGCTACTCATACAAAAGGAGGAAGGAAGAAACCTTACTTCAAAAGAGAATCTCATAGAGAACTGCAACCATCAAACAAATTCAACAACCAAGAATCTCATCCAAGAAATTTTCAGAACAAAGGACAATGCAAGGGACAAGATCTCTCATCTATACAATGCTATCATTGTGATAAGATGGGACACAAGGCAAATAATTGTCCATTCAGAAGAGAAGAATACAAGAGGAAGCACAAAAGGCAACAAAAGGCAACATGCTCACATAGTCGAAGATGAAGAACCACCTATGAAGATGATTAAGGACCATGTCTTGATCTCAGCTCTCTCAGGATCTATATCACCTGGAGAGGACACATGGCTTATTGATAACGGTGCATCAAAACATATGACGGGTAAGAAAAATACTCTCTCTTGTATTTCAGAAAAGAAGTTTTCTTAGAAAATAACTCTTGGAGATGATTATCAATATCCCATCAAGGGAATAGGAGAATCAAACTACAAGCTAGATTCAGAAAAATCAATAACAATGAAGGACGTACTCTATGTATCGGGCTTAAAGAAGAACTTACTCTCCATATCAGCGTTAGACAAGAAAGGCTATAGAGTTTCCTTCATAGATGGAGAAGCTCTTATGTGGGCTAAAGGAGAAACCTTAAATGAAGTAATCGTCATCGGAAGTGAAGAAAATGGCTTATATAAGCTGAAGGGTCACCCAGAAACCCCCATGACCCATGCCATCGAAAACTCATGCAAACTTTGGCATAAAAGATTGGCCCACATCAACTACAAGGTGCTACCATACATATGCAAAGCTGTCATAGGTTTACCAGAACTCAAGATTGATTAGGAAGGCATATGCAATGGATGTGCGCAAGGGAAGAACATCAAGAACCCTTTTCCAAAAAGGGACGACAAAGCAGAAGGAGTATCAAACTCATTCATTCAGACGTGTGTGGCCCAATGCCATCATCCTCCATTAGTGGGTATGTATACTATGTATCATTTATTGATGACTATTCTCGTAAGACCTGGATATATTTCTTAAAATCTACAGATGAAGTATTCAGTAAATTCAAGGAATTCAAAGCCTTGATAGAGAATCTTTCGAAAATAAAGATTAAGATACTCAGGTCAGATAATGGAGGAGAATATACCTCAAAGGAGTTCGTAAACTTTTGTAGAGATGTTGGGATCAAGAGGGAACTCACTACTCCCTATAATCCTCAACAAAACGGTGTAGCTGAAAGGAAGAACAGAACAATTATGGAAGTTGTAAAGACCATGATTCACGATCAAGATCTTCCTATGTGCTTATGGGCAGAAGCAGCAATGGTAGTTGTTTATGTGCAGCACCGATTATCCCATAGCGCACTTGAGTTCAAGACCCCTGAAGAGATGTTTACTAGAAAGAAACCAGAGGTAAGACATCTCAAAATTTTTGGCTGTCTAGTGTTTATTCATATACCGAAAGAGAAAAGAAACAAGCTGGAACCCTCTGGAAAGAAGGGAATATTTGTGGGATACTGTGAGGTATCCAAGGCCTTCAGAATCTACATACATGGTCACCGCCATATTGAGATCAGCAGGGACGTGACCTTTGATGAAGAAGAAACACTTAAGAAATCAAGAAGATGCCATCTTGAAGAAGTATATGAAGAGGAACCTGTAAATCCCAGGATTTCAGAATCCATGAGGGAATTTCCCAGAGCTGCAGAACCTATAAGGGAAGTCATAAATTCCCTTGATGAGGAGACTCCTGAAGACCACGACATAACAAAAGTTCAAGAACCTCCTCAAATGGCCTTCTCCCATAAAAGAAATCTTGCTTGGGCAAGAGATCTTATTCAAGATAGAGAGAAGTATGGTGTTCCAAAAGGAACCATAAGACAGGTGAAAAGACCAAAGCCATTCTCCAGTTACATGGATTTGATGTGCAATCTACTTGATGAAGAACCTACATGCTTTGAAGAGGCCATTCAAAATAAGGAATGGGCAGATGCCATGAAAGAGGAATACCAATCCATAATAAAGAATGATGTATGGAAAATAGTTCCCAGACCAAAAAGTAAGGATGTGGTGTCATCAAAATGGCTCTTCAAAATAAAACATGCTGCTGATGGAAGTATTGAGAAATATAAAGCAATATTTGTCGCTCATGGCTTTTCCCAGAAGGAAGGCATTGACTATGAAGAGACATTCACTCCTGTGGCGAGATACACTTTGATCAGAACCATTATAGCTCTTACTGCCAAGATGAAATGGAAGCTGCACCAGATGGACATGAAGACAACTTTCCTGAATGGTGTTATCGAAGAGGAAGTGTATATAAAGCAACCCTAAGGATTTGAGGTTGAAGACAGGAAGTCTCATGTCTGCCGATTGAAGAAATCCTTATACGGATTGAAGCAAGCTCCCAGAGCTTGGTATGGCCATATAGACAATTTCTTGATGAGCTTAGGCTTTACCAAGAGTAAAGCAGACTCAAATATCTACTTCAAAATTATGGATAATGAACCAGTAATATTACTACTGTATGTGGATGACTTATTCTTAACTGGAGAAGAAAATCTCATCACTAAATGTAAACAGAGACTTGCCGTAGAATTTGAAATCAAATACCTTGGTCTAATGCATTACTTCTTAGGCCTTGAGATATGGTAGAGTCCAGAAAGGATCTTCCTTAATCAAGGGAAGTACACGGTCGAAATCTTAAAAAAGATTTGACATGCTAGAATGCAAGTCCATGAATACACCCATGGAAGCGAAGATGAATTTGTTGGTCGATACTTCGTCAGACTTGATAGATGCCACACTATATAGACAGATTATTGGATCGCTGATGTACCTGACGAATACCAGACCAAACATCTGTTTTGCAGTGAACACCTTGAGTCAGTTTCTGGTAGAGCCCAGACGTGTTCACCTAGTGGCTGCAAAACATGTGATGAGGTACCTTAAAGGTACAATGGATTATGGTCTCAAATATGATGGAGATCATGGCTTCACATTGAGTGGATATACTGATGCAAATTGGGCAGGAAGCATTGCAGACCAAAAAAACACTTTCGAATGATGCTTCAGTTTGGGAGAAACCATGATCTCATGGCAGAGTAGGAAGCAATCTAGTATTGCTCTCATCATAGCGGAAGCAGAGTACATTGCCGCATGTTCTGCTAGCTGCGAAGATATATGGCTTCAAAAGTTGTTTACTGGCCTATTTGACTTGGAGATAAGAGAAACCGTGATTCTATGTGACAACCATAGCTGCATAAAGATGACAGAGAATCCTGTATTCCACGACAGGTCGAAGCACATAGAAATTCGCTATCATTTCATCTGCAACATGGTACAGAGAGGAGCCTTGAAGCTCCAATACATTAGCACGGATGAACAGGTTGTTGAAATGTTGACCAAACCTCTATCTCGTGTAAAGTTTGAACACTTTCGAGATAAGCTTGGTATAGTCCGAAAGGACCCTCCCTGAAAGGGGGAGTATACTTATTCCTTGCTTCTAACCTCGCTGTTAGACGTAAAGCAAGATGAGTCATTGCTTATGAACTCGTTGTTAGACGTAAAGCATGACGTTGTGTGTTCCTTGCTTCTGACCTCGCTGTTAGACATAAAGCAAGATGAGTCATTGCTTTTGACCTCGCTGTTAGACGTAAATCATGACGCTGTGTGTTCCTTTCTTCTGACCTCACTATTAGACGTAAAGCAAGATGAGTCATTGCTTCTGACCTCGCTGTTAGACGTAAAGCATGACGTTGTGGATTCCTTGCTTTTGACCTAGTTGTTAGACGTAAAGAAAGATGATTCCTCACTTCTGACCTCGTTGTTAGACGTGAAGCGAGATGTTGATGTGTTCCTTGCTTCTGAGCTAGTTGTTAGACGTAAAGCAAGATGATTCATCGCTTCTAACCTCGTTGTTAGACGTAAAGCGATATGATGATGTGTTCCTTGCTTTTGACCTAGTTGTTAGATGTAAAGCAAGATGATTCCTTGCTTCTGACCTCGTTGTTAGACGTAAAGAAAGATGTGACTGACACTGAGCTACCAGCTTAACTGCTGTGACATTGAGCCAGTGTAGTACTGTGATGTGCCAGCCTAGTGCTGTGATGAGGTATCATTTTTACTGATACATTTTGATGCAGATGATGATGGCATTCTTTCGAGAATGATAATGCTGCCGATGAAGAAAACTTTCGATGACTCATAAATTTGCTAGCCAATGTTTCAAGATGATATTGACGATACTGTCCTCCTGATGCCATTGATGATGCAGACCTCTCTCACCTAATGCTGTTGAAGAAGACCCTTCTTGTTAAGGGGAAGTGTTGAAATAATGTAACTACGAAGAGTATTCTTATTATTATTGTTATTTTATTCATTAGATTAATCCCCATTGTGGATTAATCATGTCAGTAATTGTATTAGGACCAAATCCCCTTTTGCAGATTGGTCATCAGACAATTGTAATAGGCAGAATAAGAAGTTGGCCCCAACAGTTATTATTGAGACCCATAATTGAATTAAAGGTGGGTTTACCCACCTAGAGTGAGAGGTCATCCCTTCCAGTGAAACCCTTTCACACATGCTAGTCTTGTATATATAGGGAGGCTAGTGCCTCACTTCAACACACAACTCACTTGCTCATTCTCTTATGAGGCAAGCTGCAATTACCAATTGGAGAGAGGAGAAGATGAGTGGCGCATCTTTTGGGGAGGACTATCTGTATTTGTTTGAGTTATCTCTTGAACATTGTATTGGCAATTTATGATAAGGAAGTTTTTGTTGGGTTTTCTTCCCCTAGAGGGTTTCCCAGGATAAATGTTGTGTCTCTTGTGAATGTGTATTTCTCAGTGATCTTGTTCTTATGATGATCTTATCTATTGAAATGCAAAGAACTATAATAATGGCATAAACATTAACACGATCATGTTGGTGCAGAAGAAGGATGGGACTTGGAGACTCTGTATTGACTATCGGGCACTGAACAAGATCACTGTCTGGAATAGGTACCCGATCCCACGGATTGATGACCTTCTGGACCAACTCAAAGGGGTGAAATATTTCAGCAAGATCGACTTGAATTTTGGGTATCACTAGGAACCAATCAAACTTTCCAATGTGTGGAAGACTGCCTTCAAAGCTATTGAGGGCCTTTTCGAATAGTTGGTCATGCCTTTTGGGTTGACGAATGCTCCTGCAACTTTCATGAGGCTGATGGAAGACATCTTGCAGCCATTAACCAACTCATTTGTAGTAGTGTACTTGGATGAAATCCTGATATTCAACCAGACTTGGGAAGAGCACCGCCACCACATCCGACAGGTCCTCCAAACACTGTGGAAACACAAGTTGTGTGCCAATTTGGAGAAGTGCACTTTTAGCATGACCCAGTTTCAATATTTGGGATACATTATTGATGAGTGTGGGGTGCATGTGGATCCAACCAAGATCCAAGTCATCCAGGATTGGCCAACCCTGAACACTTAGAGCTTCACAACTTTTTGGGTCTTGCTAATTTCTACTGCGGGTTAATGTCGATATTCTCTCATATCACTTGGCCCTTCAGTCAAGTCACCAAGGGAGGAGCGAAAGTAAAATTATTTTGGTCGGAATATCAACAAAAGGCATTCGTAGAATTGAAACATTGCCTCGGTTGTGCCCCAGTGCTCACATTACCAGACTTGCAACAACCATTTGAGATCGAGATAGATGCCTCTGACTATGCTATTGGGGAATTTCTTACTCAACAGGGGCATCCAGTGGCATATCACAGTGCGACATTATTCGAAACAGTTTGAAAGTATCCCACTTATGACAAAGAAATGTATTCCATTGTGCAGACTTGCCGAAAGTGGAAGCATTACATTTTGGGGAAGGAAATGATCATCCACACAGACCACCGACCTCTATAGTTCATACAGACACAAGGGAAGTTGCCAAACGATCGCCATCAGAAGTGGTCCACATATCTGCAACAATTTCATTTGAACATCAAGTACAAGAAGGGTAGCACCAATAATGTTGCAGACTGCCTCAGCCGACCACCGATCATGGAGATAACCCCCGTGCTCAACTCTTGTGGGAATGAGACTTCTGATTGATCGCTTCTCTACAAGAGTGATCCATATTTCGGCCACACATACAAGACACTCTTGGAGGGTAACCGAGCTCCAAATTTTCACCTCCAGGATGCACTACTATGTCACCCAGGACACCTTTGTGTTCCTTCAAGTGAGTGTGCCAATATGATTTGGGAAGCGCACTATAGTCGAGTCGTTGGACATTTCGGGGTTGAGAAAACAGTGGCAGTACTACAAAAATATTTCTATTGGCCAAACCTTCGATAGGATGTCGGGAAGTACATCAAATCCTGCACTGCCTGCACCATTTCCAAATCGACCATCAAGAAGCAAGGCCTCTATACTCCGCTGCCTACCCCTAGTCGATCTTGGGAATCCATCTCCATGGATTACATGTTGGGCATTCCTTCTACTCAGCATGGAGACAACTATGTTTCGTGGTCATCGATAGATTCTCGAAGATGGCCATTATGGCAGCCTACAAGAAGAATATCACAACAAAATCCACTGCTAAACTCTTCTTTGAACGAGTGTGGGTACACTTTGGAATCCCATAGTCTATTATCTCATATCTGGAATGCTGGACACCAAGCTCACCAAGTCTATAACTTTCCATCCCCAAACTGATGGCCAAACAAAGGTCGTCAACAAGATGATTGTACACACAACTTAAAGAATCCATGCACATAGGATGAGATCCTCCCCTATGTACAACATAGATATAATTGAGCCCTCCACAACTCAACCGACCACAACCCCTTTCAGGTGCGCTTGGGATTCCAACCACTATGTCGCATTGACATAGCCATACCATTTGCAGCTACTCAGGATGATTTGTCTCATGTCTAGTCTGAAGCTGCCAAGGCGAATAACTTCATTGAGCACATTCAACACATTCACCAACAAGTTCATGACATATTGGACATAGCCAATGCTAAGTACAAGCAACGACATGATCGACATTGGGTGCAACACAACTTCTATGTGGGCGACAAAGTGTGGCTACATTTGCAGAAGGAGCGCCTCGCTGGACCCCACCGCAAGCTTCACCCGCTCTGATATGGGCCATACACCATCACCAAGGCTATAGGGGACAATGTCTTCGAGCTCAGTATCCCACCATTCCTTGGTCTGCATCCAGTGTTCAATGTGGACCGCCTTCGACCTTACTTTCCACCTCTGCTTGACAGATCCGACATGGCAGAACAACTCACATCAACAGAGTTAAACCCAGACTACATGGAACAAGCCACAAATGATCGGATTATGGAAACAAAAATAAAGAACACCCGCCAACAGAGGATCCATCTATATCGAGTTGTCAAAGCAGGCCAACTCCTTCACCAGGGAAAGTGGCTCACCAGGGACCAAGTTCAGTAGAAGTTTCCTCATCTCATGGAGGAACTCAATGCAATGGGGACCATTACTTCCTAAGGGGCGAGGAATTATCCAGGTGGATATTGGTGGCCACCTGCCTATTCCACTTGGACCCCCACCATTGTTTCTTTCATTTTTTTAGTTTCCTTAATTGTAGCACAATTTACTATTTTTGGCAGTTTTTCGGGTCCTGAGCTTTTGGAGCCGTTTTGAGGCCCTAAATGACATTTTTTGAGAATCAAATGATTGAACAATATAGCTCCAATCCAAACCATGGTATTTGTTGTCAGCAGTTGTAGTCCTCGGATAGATCTTTCTAATGATGTATCATATGCGTCAAATGAAGATAGTATGCCAAAGTTACGACCCCGAGAAATTGATGTACTAATTTACCCCGACGGGGCCCATATTCTGGCGTTTCATCTCCTAGGGTTAGGTTTTTGGATGTTTAGGGTTTACATTGTTTCTTAATAATATATGGGCCTTCGAGCCTCATTGTAACACATAGTTCAGAGGCCTGTAGCGGCCACATCTCTTCTTAGAGATAAGCTACCAACGCCTTAGCTAGTTTATTTCTATTCTGTCTATAAACAAATTTCAGTTCTTTGATATTAATGAAATGAAGTGTTATTTCCGCTGCATCTTTGTATTCATGGTTATTTGTGTATTCTGTTGCGTTCCTGCATAAATTTGGATCAACCTAAGCCATCATGCACCTCCCAAAGTACTACATATTATTTGTATTCTAGTACACATATATGGAGGTATTATAAGTTCCCAATCTATATAACTTTCCTATGATCAATTACTAGTTATTTTCACAAACTACCAATTGTTGTCATTGTTTTATATCATACCTTTCGTCACAAAACCATTGGCTAAGAATGTTGAAATGCCATGAAATTTATTAGGAACAAACTCTACTTGGAATAGATCGACAATAGGTAGATCATGTTTATCTAATGCATCCCCCAATTGTATCTACGATGGGTGAATGTGTACAACATTTTTTTTTCTTGGCCTAGCCACAACTTCAAAATCAAACACTTGTAATAGAATAACCATTTGTATATTTGGCCCTTTATCATTGGCTTATTGACCAAGTATTTCAACATAGAGTGGTTAATAAAGAAATTAAAATTCCTCCTAGAATATAGTGGAAGAATTTGTGTAGTGCATACACCATGGCCAAGCCTTTGTGCCTTGTGGTTGTATAGTTTTTCTTAGTGTTTGACAATTTTTTTCTAGTAAAATATATCAAATTATCTATTACTCCTCTTGGTTGAGTTAGGATATTACCCGAAGCTACCTCACATGCAAAAACAATCACATGAATATCTTAAATTAACAGTCCATGAAAACCAATACAAGAGCAGTGGTCATTTTCCCTTTTAATTGTTGGAAGGCTTAGTCATAGTAGTTAGACCATATGAAAGGCACATCCTTCCATAACAGCCTCCATCAATATTGTCAATTCAAAATAATTGGTGATGAACCTACGATATTAACCATTGTGTCTAATGGTAGACTATAGCATCAAGACATTTTCTGGAGTGAGCAAATCCATAATCACTATTGTCTTTGTAGGATCCACCAACAAGCCTTCTTTACAAACAATATGACCAAGAATAACTCCAAAGAGGTTGTAGAAGATATTGTTTTTAACATTTAGAGAAAATTGTATCTACATTTATTGTTCAAACATTACTTATAACAAATTGATATGATATTTTAATAAATTGTACTATATCATTTAGTATCCAAATATATTCAAGGAACTTGTGGATATAATCGTATAATGCATTAATGACAAACAATGAGAATACCACATGAGAATTTTATGAATAAAATGGCATCAGGTTATACATGAATCACTCCCACTTAGTTATAAAAGTGTTCTTTGTCTTCTCTTCCTCTTTGACATGGATCTGGTGATACCCAGAGAAGTTGTCTATGAAAGAGTATGTTTCATTCCCCACAACAATTTCTAGGATTTCATCACTAAATGGCATTGGAAAAGGATCATGAGAGAAAATTTTGTTCAATCTATAAAATTCCAGATAGACATGAATTACTCTAGTGTTCTTGTTCTAAATCAATGGGAAAATGAAATATGCATCCAACATTTTATTAATATTTTGTTTGACATGCCCGCACAGGTGTAGACGGATTGGAAAGTGCCATGTAAATGTAAGGAAATTTGTAAAGAGGTCTCATGTTCGATTCTCACCTTTACTTGTGCGCCATTCTTGCGGGCTGGGTGGCTGCACCTGGGGTTATAGTGGTGGTAGCTGACAAGTATCGACCCCGTGTCACGCGAGTACGAGAACCGCCCGTTGTCGATTCCCCCAGTACAATATAGTTTGACATATTCCTAATAATATGGGTTCATCTAATATGACATTTTATTAATTGGATTCACACATGGTTTCAACTCAATATTCATCTCATCAAGTTTTTCAATTATACCATTTATTTCACTAAATTTACATTGGGAGAGGTCTTGGTATTCTTATAGTAGAGCCACCACTTCTCTGATAGTAACCTCATCCCAATAATCCCCAACCACAATCATCTTTGACACATCCTCTAATCTAATGTTATTTTTTGGGTCTTCAATGAACCATATTGAATTCATCAGGATCCTCGATCTATTGGACTATTGTTGGAAGATTGGTTGTTGTCATTGATGTCAATCCTAGTCATGGGTTTTGGACCGCAAGATTGATAAAGGTATTTGGACATGAAGGAAAATGCACATGCATATAAAACACCCATGAATGGATAGTATACACCATTTTTTTTTTGGTGGTATGTGGCACGTCACGTGGATCCTCATGGTTGAGGAGAAATGAATTTTTGAAGATGACAAAGTGAATTGAAGAAGGAAGTACATGTAGGCCATGAAGATAATTAAAGAAAAGAATTACAAAATAAGAAAGTGTCAGGTCGGCCCTAATGTTAAAAGGAAGTGACATAAATGGTATAAATAAAAATCATTATACATTCATTTGATACAAGTCGAATTTTAGAGGAAATCAGAAGTAAAGAAGGCTGGATTTCAAGGGAGGATGAAGTCTTTTGGTGATGTGTTCTAAGGTATGTTATTTTCAGTTCATCTTACCATTTTTGCTATAATTTTTTTTTTAGAACGATTCAGATGGTTAAATCACTATGGTATTGAGAAGACATATCAAGGTACCTCTGGTAAAAAATTAAGATCTTGATTTGCTATAATTATGGAGATACACTCTGTGGAAGATAGGGTTTGTTACCAGTCCTGAAGCTAGTCAATAAACAGGTGTTACGGGTAAAACAATCATAACTTCTTCATAGCGAATCCAAATGATGTGGGACAAATTTCATTGGAAATAGTACGTACTTTGGTTTCTTGTGTGTGAGTTTCAGAATCATATGTTAAATATTGAGTGCGGGGCATGCTGTGTAAGTTCACTCTCCTAAATAGACCAGAATTGAATAAAGTCTACCATTCTTTCTATAACTTCTTTTTGGGGAGGATTCAAGGAGTGAAACTTGGATGAGTTTCATAGAATACATTGAGTAATATTATCTATAGGATCAGAGTACTCCAAGAATTGAATAATTGAAGAAATTGAAGAAGTCTCAGAAAGCATTATTAGGTTCTATGTGATGATTGGTTGATGGTGATGATTTAATGTAAAGTTTTATAATCTCTCATATTTTCTTGGGTGGAAGGAAGGGACAAGGATGGAGAGTTCAAATATCTCTTGATATTGGAGGATTGTATCTTCCTCTTGGAGGTTTATCCCTCCCTTTATATTTGGAAGCTGGAGCTACCTTTGGAAGTCATTACTTCCCTTGAACTATAACTATTGATTATTTCTCATATATTGTGCATGGTGTACTGTGGTGTATTGGTGTAACTCTTATTCTATTGTTCATTTCTCATTGGATATAATTGAATGATTTAAGTATAAGTTGAAAAATGTTTTAAATTGTACTTGATACTGATTCACCCCCCTCTCGGTATCAACAACTATGTGTTCTCTTTGAGACTCATTCAATTGGAAATGACATATCTCCACACCTTAATCTTTCTCATCCTCATTCCTGCAAATATATTTCCTAGTTCCTTTCTCAAACAAGAAAAAAATATTTTTTCTCACGTCTTTTAGGATCCTTTACTTCAAACCCATATCTGTCTCCAAATAGGAAATGTTTGACTTTCTACAATCACTCATTAAACTATGCAGTAGCCCATGAAAAACTTAAAGTGGTGCAAAATCAAAAGCATAGTTCTTCCCAATCCTTGGTCTGACATTGAGTATCCTCCTGCAAATACCAAGTTTTTGTAAGTGTTCCCAAGGTAGGCATAATATTCTGAACTCATTGCTTCACTATGATCCTAGTCCCTTTCCATATTGTTTTGCAAGTGTTCACATGTTGTACAAGGATATTCCCCCCAATAGACAAGGATATCTTATTTGTAGGGTACTTCTTTTCATCTCATTTGAGACCATTCCATGAATCCCACAACTCTTATTCCTCTAATTTCATAACCAACAATTGCAAATTTGACACCACCTCTTCCCAGGCCACATACTTATAGTTTCCTTATGAAAAACCCATCATCTCATGAAATTCTCTTTAAATTTCATTTCCAATTCTTATGTTCATTTCCCTAACTCAATATGGTTAACCACAAATTTGACAAACCCCATGACATCTCCTATTCTATTGAACCACAACAAATCTTTCATTTTTGTGCCTATCACTTTAACAGATCTGACCATTCTAAATCTTGTTGGATATATCTTATATTCTTTGCACAAATAGATCCATGTTCTTTGGATGTTGTGAAATCATATATATTGTATTTTAAATAGTGAAGTTAATGCAATGATAGTTAGAGGTGCGACTCAAAAAATTTGGGTTGTTTTTGGTCCATTTTTGAGTGGTTTTTGGCCAACGATTTTTTGACCCATTGTAATATAATTTCAATTAAGGAATCTAGTCTAGGTTGACAGATTACAACTTTGGATGTTGTGGAATCATATATAGTGTATTGTAAATTTTGAAGTTAATACAATGATAGTTAGAGGTGCAACTCTAAACATTTGTTGGTTTTCTTGAATAAAGGTTTCTAGGATAAATTTCTAAGTACCATGTTTGAATGCTATTGTTTCAATTTTTGTTTTATAAATAATCTGAGTGTGCATCGTTATACTATAAATGTTTAAAACTTACACATTTTCCAAGGGATTATTTGTAGTCTTTGCACTTCCAATGGTTCATTGTTTCCTCTAAATTGGTTTCTAAGGAACAAACACTATGCCAAATCAATTCCCCATCCATTGTAGGATTGAATGTATTCTTCCCATTGTTTGCATGCTAGAGTGTTCAACTTAATAACCACATTATTGTCAAAATATTCTTCCACTAGTTCCACAAACCTCTCCCTGTATGTAGGGTCCAAATGTTGGATGATTTGTATTCCCTCAACTTAAAAATGCATCCAACAATGTTTCAAATTCAATAATGGATCATGTTCAAAATCCTAATAATGTAGGATAGAGGACTTTATTATCCACAATTTGAATGACCTCAAAATCCATCAAAGTCTTTCCTCTATACATATTAACTCCCAACCCCTCCAACCACCCTCTAGGATAGATATGCAACTAATTTTGTAGGTGAAACTAAATCATTGGTGAGTATACCAAATTCATATTCCCCATTTCTCCCAATATTTCTTAGGATAAATATTCACATTAGAACCTAGGTCCAACATCATATCATGCACTACAATAAAACTATGTCATTAGCATCCTTTTTAACTCCATTTTTACTCATGTTTACCTTTTTTGTGAATTTATTCGTATTTTTTTATTAATATTTGGCACTATTTCATGGGACTATGATCAACTCAATGTTATTTCATGAGTTAGCACTAAAATCAGTGGTTCTTGCACTAGATTTAACATTGACTTTAGCATTGGGTTTAACATTCATTTTAGTGCAAAATTTAAAGTCTGTTTCCTAAGTAACCAAATAAAAGTGGGGGAATTTTTTCCAAATAAATTCATGAAATATCCAAAGATAAAAATAAGCCACTTGTATCAATCCTCATGGGTGTGAGGGTGTTTCTATTATTTTAATTAAAATCTCTTATTTTCCCTCACAAAAACTACTACTCGCTCATTCTTTTCACATTTTCTCTCCTTCTCTCTTCTCTTTTCTCTTCCCCTCCCTTTTCCTTTGTCCCTTATGGTTTCCTCTCTTAGAGTGTCATCCTCACATAGGATATGGTTTTAGTTTCATGGAGGAACCTTCATGAGGAAGGTAATATATATCCCTTCCTTTCTCCTCTTTTATCCTCTTTTACATTGATTTTCCTTTATCAATTCACTAATGTTTATAGTTTTTTGTTGTTGTTGCAAGTTTGTGTTTTAATACATGGAGGATAAGGCCACATGATGAAGATAATGAATTCCCCCTTACTTTCTCCTCCTTCCTTCCTATTTTACTTTTTACTTTATTTCTTTTCTAATGTTTATTGTTCTTTTGTTGTTGCAAGTTTAGGGTTTCATGTATGGAGGCTAGGGATTCATGTACGAACCTTCATGAAGAAGGTAATGGATTCTCCCTTCCCTTCTCATCCTTCCTTCCTCTTTTTCTTTATTTTTCTTTTATTGATTTGCTAATGTTTATTTTTGATTTGTTGTTGTAGGTTTATTGGAGAAAGAAGAAAAGAATTCCATCTTAGGAGGTTTGTTTAATGCACAAATTTATTTCATGGGTGTGGCTTAAGAAAGGCCCTTACATTATTGCAAGAAGATCTAGGTTCAAATCCTAGAATGCATTTATCTCTCAATACTTAATTTTCCTTTAATATTAAATGTTGATATTTATCCCTAGTCTAGATTATTCACTTGTTTGCATGCATAGATTAGGCTAGTTTCAATTCAAATATGCATGGAAAAATTTTGTGGGAATGTACCTCAAGTAGATTTATTTAATTTTGCTAAGTTATCTCGGTTCAAATCCCAAAATTTCCTTACAATTTTCCATTTCTAATTTTTATTTTTTACTATTTCCCATTTATGTTTCCATAAATTTTAATTTGCACTAGGTTAGTTTAGTTTCAATTCACATATGCACTTTTAATGTCAAGTGTTTGTGAGAATGTAGCTCAAGAGTTCTTTCCTTTTTGCAAGTGATTTGGGTTCAAATTCCCTTACCACTTTGGGATACAAAGGAGAATCATCTTATAAATTAATATTAGATTTCTCAATGCCTTTTGGACTACACTTAGGGAGAATACATACACTAAGTTGAAGAGATATACAACATTCCATCCATAGATAGATGGGTAGACAAAAGTAGTTAACAAGACTTTGGTACAACTCTTGAGGGGTTACAATTAGAAACATCCGAAGACCTAGGATGAAAATTTCATCTACATTCAACACTCTTATAATAGAGCAATCCATACTTCTACTAGTAAGTCCCCTTTCGAAACATGCTTTGGGTATTTTCCACCTTTACCCTTGGGTGTTGTTAATGGAAAACAAGGAGGAGAGAGGGAAGACATCATAAGAGAAGAACTGAAAGTGGAGAAATTCATTAAAAATATTTGCAATATCCATTTGCAAGTACAAGAGACATTGAAGAAATCATATGAAAAGTACAAGGTCCAACACGATTAACACAAAAATGAGAAATCATTCAAAGTTGGAGATAGAGTTTGGTTATAGTTGAATAAGTAAAGTTTGCATGGTCTTAGTAAAAGGATTAAGGCACTGCAGTGGTCCTTTTGAAATATTGGAGAAGGTGGGTGATGATGCCTACAAACTTAGTCTACCACCATACATGCACATTTACTTAGTACTAAATCTAAAAATCTAAAACTCTATGATCCTTCCATGTTGGATCAGGAAATTGAAGAGAAAATACTACCTACCATATTAGACTTTGCATGAGAAGCTCAGTCAGAGTTAGAAAAAGACACAATTTTGCAGGAAAAGTCTAGAACTATTAAACGGGGGCAACATGATATTTGGTAGATCAGGTTGAAAGGACAACTTCCAGGAAAGGAAAAATGGTACTCTAGGGAGAAGGTAGAGGAAAATTTTCTTCACCTCATTCAGTAAAGTATTTTGGGGACCAAAATCCTCCATAAATGAGGAGGTATGATCTAGGTTAGATCATTATATAAATTTTAATCTATCTTAGTATTTTTTTGGGTCGAAAAATGGGAGGAATTGGCTTGTAGGGCCCATTTTAGTGGCATGTCCTAGTTTGGAGATTTGGGATTTGGAACCTTATAGAGTCATTTTGAGGTATCAAATGGCATTTTTTAGGGTCAAAATGCTGTGAAAATATGTCACAACTCCTCAACATTTTTCTACACACTGAGACCTTTCCAACAATGTGAAAATCACCTCAATCAAAGATCGTATGAGGAAGTTATGACTCATACAAGTTGACCTACCTTGTTGACCACCATGGTATAGATTGGATGCCAAATAATCCACCATTACTCACACATGTGGAACTATCTATGTGTGAACTTTAAATAAGATTATAGAATGTCTAAAACCTAACACTAATTGAGGGTTGGGACATGCAAAAACCCTAACCTTGGACGACTATCATGCTATGTTAAATATGGGCCACTAAGAGGAGAAACAATTCCATTCTTTGGCATTGTACTTTTTCCATAGTTGAGTAGAGAATCTGTTGGGCCTATGAATTGATGAAAATTTCTTTGTCACTTACCCCTTTTTGACCTATCATAACTCTCCCTTCTACCATATTATGACTCCTTTTATCATACTTTCCATGCAAAGGGTATTTGAGAACTCAAAAGGTAATTTTGTTGGTTAATTAATGTTTTTCCATTGTTTTTAATGAATTAGGAAGATTAAAGGTTATTTATTAGTAATGATGGTTTTGACTAGATCAGATCCTGTAACACACATATGAATCATGTAACCCGCCTCATTGTTTGGCATATACTCAAGCTTCTAGAAGAGGATTGAAAATATGGGTTTTGTTCCTAGACCCATCAACAAGATTTTATGTTATCCAAGTCGTACCCAGCTCCAACGTGGTCACCTCCAGGTATTGATCAACATTTCATCCAAAATTAGCACCAGTTTCCAGGAAACAATATTTGGACGCAATTTATGGGATGATGAAGACGAATTTGGAGAAACTAAAACATGGATTTTGTGCAGAACATCCTAATTTGACTTAATTGCGAGCCGTTTTTTTAGAAAATACATGATGAAGGAGATACAAGCGTTTATTCAAAGAGGATATGCCCATATTTATTGTTACATCATTTTTCAAATCATATGCCAAACAGAGGTAGAGGTTGAGATATCCAACACGTACATCAAGGGATTTGATCGTGGTTGAGGTTGGAGATATTCTCATTCATTGACATGTCAAGAGAATATCAGTTGATATGATTTTTGAACTATCTTTGTTAGAAAAACAACCAAATATTAAACTATCTCTATTTTTGTGTTTTCACTATTGTAATTAATGCATCCAAGGCATGGTATAGGGGATTTGTTCTTGGGTTTTCCTGCATTCTCTTGTGAACAAATGTATATATAATTAAGCTCGGACGTTGTAGGGGGAAGATTGACATTGATTATGATATTACTATGTTTTATGTATTGCAAGACTTCAATTCCTTAATACAAAGTGGCTAATAAACAAGTGATATCTTTGTTGAGTTACAATTTGTGTTTTCTTTTAAAATGCATGTTTTCAATTTCATTAGCAACCTACAAGATTAGAAATTTCATTGAATATCTGAAATAGAGACTTGCTTCACAACTAGTTATAGGGACATTTAAAATCTAAATGGAATCATCTAACTTATGAGCCAACAAAACATTTCTTTAGTTAAGCATCCAGTGAGAGAAATACTTTTGTAGTGGTTTTATTTTCTGTTTTCAATAGGTTAGGATTTGAAGAGTGATTTTTCTTTGAAGCATTAAATTAGGGCTTTGAATCTTTCTTGAAGAATAGGAAAAATTTAGGATTTAATATTGCATTTCTTGTTCTTGCATCTCTAAGTTTACGGACTCCCAGATTGATGATTTAATGTCTAGAAACTATGCATATAATTTGACTAACTTTTTTGGCATCGTTGTTGGGGAGATGCTAAAGGGATTAGGGCCCTCATAGTTTAGTTATTTAGTTTTTTCTTTTATGTAAGTGTTTTTGCATTCATGGAAATATATAACTCATGTGAAAAAATAACTTGGTGACAATAGGATCTCAATAGCATGAGGAGTTTGAATACATGACACTTTTTCAGATTGCTTAAGTTTGCTTTGAGTAGTGTGTTTTTCATTTCTATTGATTTCATTTATTTTTCTTATTCTAAGGTGTTGTAAGATCCCCCATACTACTAATCCATTTATAAGTAGGATCTCTAGACTAGTAGAAAGAACTTGAAAATGTTCAAGAATTTTTTGAGCAAAGAAGGACTTATCACAACAAGGAATTTTTTAAACCCTTTTCCAAAGTTTAGAATTGTCACAAGGGAGGAATATGCATCTAGATAAGTAGAGGAGATTCGTGAGCCTGATCCACAAGAAGAACACCTAGAATTCTTCATTAATTATCCTTGCAAGCATATAGAAGACTCACGAATGACATCAGATGGAGAACGCGTGACACTCAAGCCAAATATCGAATAATTGCTTGCATGTTCATCACCAGATCCCTTATGAATTTAGGAGCTACATGAGTAATTTTCCAAAGAAATTTATGGCATGATAACCAAAGAGAGTCGAGGAGACAAAGATTATGTTGAGGCTTGGTTCCACACGATCATCAGGCCACCATACTACCTCATTTTTCAACATTTCTTGGAACCATCTCTACTAGAACAATTGGTCTCTCATATCCCGACAATCATGGAGGTATACTTTCCAAATTTGGATATGAGTTTCACAAAGATCTTGTTGCATAAATGGATGCATTGGAAATACTCCTACACTTGAGAAAAAAATTTCGTTTCCAAGTAAAGTAGGATAGTGTAAATACGTAAATGAATAAAATAGTAAAGAGAAAAATAATTCCATTTGTGAAAACCAGTTTACCAACACAATTGGACATGAGTTTTTTCTTGAAAACCAGGCAACTAGTGGGAAAAATTCTCAATAAAATTCTGCTTGTTAGTTCAATCTCATATTATGGTTCTTCAAAATCATTTGTACTCATGTCAAATGATGTGGGATTCCTTAAGGCCCACCTTCCAAAAAACCTTTCCCATCGAATCCAACACATCATTTGGGATCGAGATTAGAGACGTTTGAAAGTACCTTGGGACTTACATACATCTAGGGAAAGCCTCCTCGCTATCAACAATGGAAATTCATCAATGTCTCTTGAGTGCATATCTTGCAAGTGAATCAACTCCCACACATTCATTCGTTCCTAGAAATATGTGTTAGGGTGCCTTAGCACTCATTTTCATCACCGGTGAGTTGTTCTGTGTTGGTTACTGATTTCCATTATTGATCGGTAATCCAACTAATTCTTTCTATGTTCTACTCCAAGAAATTTATTCACATTGATTAAATTGTACAAAAATTGGGTTATGGATGAAGAATATATGGTTTTATGATGCTAACAACAATTTGCATCCTTTTCTTCAAAGTAGCAACTTATTTTTCTTGTTCTAAATTTTCTTGTAGAAGATTTCAACAAAATATTGTTCCAATAAAAGATTTCCATCCAGTATTAAACAACAACATGCAATGTTTAGATTTAATTCAATAAATTTGAGGGCTAATGTATAGGGCATATTTGTTTTCCCTTTGTTTTGTTTCATCTCTGAAAAATCCATTTAGTACTTTCCTTTCAAAATTCAACAATAAGAAAGGGTCACCTTTATCATATTTTCTGCAGAACATATCTACTTCAACTCAACATTTTCATACTTATTTCAGTGGTCCCCTAAGTGTTCTCAAGTTAATTCTAGTAGAACATTATGTGTATATTTGATTTTACCACTTTCAGATTTCCAGTGGCTAGATAGTGTACTCAAAATTTATGGTTCTCATCAGTCCTACAGTTGTAGAAACATTCATATCAACAATATGTATTTCCTTTTACAGTAAAAATAAATTAGTTACAAGATCTATATATCTATTACAGGATGACATGTAATATGTTTTTTGAAGCCATCTTTGCAAAACGAGTTGTTGGATAAAACAATTCTCCAGGATAAGGGTTTATAGCTGCCCAAGCAACTATTTTCTCTTATCTCCACCACTCCACAAGTATACATCAACAACATCAATCATTTTTGTTTCATTTTTGTGCAACAATCAATCTCAACATCAGCAATTGGCCATTCCCAACATCAACACTCAGTTGGTTCATCTCAATACACTTCAAGTTCAGGTTTAATTACTCTTTACAATCATCAATTTTAGCATGCATCATTTTGTGAAAGTTACATTAAGGTAAACTTGAGGTAATAATACAACTCTTCATTTGTTTTATTTTATTAAAAACATGAAAAATCTTAAACCACATTTTCCTTGAGCTCATTTTTATATATGACATATCCTATAATTCCATTTCGATTCTTATTCTACCTTACACCCATACCCATTATTTCCTTATCCACTTCCTTCATCCCTTCATCAACTTATAGTTTATTATTGACCATATTTTATAATCATTATCCATTACTCCACTATATTTGTTCATGCACAAAGAATGTATTCCATGATTTCTTTCTATGTATCGAATGATTGATCCTCGAAATCATTATCTCTCTTATTTTGAATCACTTAGAGGATTCGAAATAAGCTCCAAAAACTCATATTGCCCAGACTTTGTTTCCCATTCTCAAATTCCTTGTCTATCCATTGGAAGTGGAAATTGCTCGGAGAAGACTGTCTTTACATATCCTCACACACTTGGACTAATCAAATAGAGGAGAGGTGGTTTAAGAATAAGTAGGTCAAAAAGGGGGTGTGGATAGATTTTTTTGCTCAAAAAAATAGAGTCTGAATAAAGGCATACCCACAGCTTGGATCATCAAGAAGTGGAGGAATTTATTATTTTTATTGAAAAATTTTGTTACATGTGAGGGATGCTATGCCATTAACTTTCTCTATCATATTCATCTCCTCTCTCATTTTGAAGACAATGGTCATTTGAATTTCTCATTTTATTTTTGCTAAAGTCTAAGCAAAATGGAAAAACGTATTCAAGAAAACCCTAGAAATGTCAGTCGTAGCTTGTATCACCATGGTTTAGTAAAAATATTACTTATAGTTCTAAAATAAAAACTATAAAGGAGAGACCCATACAGTCTGATCTTATCACCCCTAGAAGAATTATCGAGATTATGACTAGAAAGAAGCCCTAAAAACAAATTGTTGAGCCTATATTGACAAATATTCCATGTTCACCTAAAATTAATACTTCCTTGCATACTGAACTAGTGACAACTCAGCACATGCATGTCCAACATAAGGATTTTTCAACCCATTTTGTTCAAGAAGCCTATAAGTAAATTCTCTTAGCCTAAGACTCATATATGCCCATACCCTAACTCTGTTGGGCATTCAATGCCAATACCCCATGATTTTGAGAACACTATAGATTATTGCAAGCCTGCAAAAGAAATATTGTCCCCAAATAGGTCAATTTCTTCCAGATTGAAGAAGAAGAATAATAATATGAAAATATTGAAGGGAAAAATCAAAGGATTTCAGATCTTGGAAGGGTGAAAACACAATGTTAAAAGAAAAAAGTGCTCAGCTATAGGAATAGATTGAAATATTAACAACAGAGAACAAGAGGCTATTCAAACATGCAAGTGGTATAGGATAACCTAGATGCTGAAAATCCATAATTGGGCCTTAGCAAAGAAATTCATAGCAGAGCAAAAGAGGAGGAGATCCAATGCGAGTATATCGATAAGTAAATGATGCAGTTGGGGTATTTACCAAATTTTCCATAAGTTTTGACATATTTTGGCACCAAGACATCAACAATATATCTTGTTTGCATGAGGAAACACAAAATATTAAGCAAGGGGGAGATGTTGGGCCTCTAAATTGACGCCATTTGTTTTGCTAGTTATCCCTTTTTGACATATCATAACTCTCCCTTCTACCATACTGTCACTCCTTTTATCATATTTTCCATGAAAAGGTCATTCAATAGCTCAAAAGATAATTTTGTTGGTTAATTAATGTTTTTCCATTGTTTTTAATGAATGAGGAAGATTAAAGATTGTTTATTACTAATGATTTTTTGACTAGTTCAGATCCTGTAACTCACATATGAATCTTGTAACATGTCTCGTTGTTTGGAATATACCTGAGTTTCTAGAAGAGAATAAAAAATATGTTTTTTGTTCCTAGACCCATCGACATGTTTTTATGTTATCCAAGTCATACCCAGCTCTAGCGTGGCACCTCCAGGTCTTGATCAATGTTTAAGTCAAAGTTTGCAGCAGTTTCTAGGAAGCAATCTAATTTAGATGCAATTTCTGGGTTAATGGAGACGAATATGGAGAAACTAAAACATGGGTTTTGTGCAGAACGTCCTAATATTAGTAAATCATCTATTTTCTCAGAAAAGACATGATGAAGGAGATATGATAATTTATTCGAAGTGGATATGCCCATATTTCTTGTTATGTCATTTTTCAAATCATATGCCAAATTGAGGCGAAGGATGAGATCTCCAGTGTGTCCAGAAAGGGATTTGATTGTAGTTGAGAGGCAAGGATGCACTGAGGTAATTTCAAATGAAATTACATAGACATATGATCCAAGAATAGAACCTACAACAGAAATCAAGAGTATTATCTTCCCAAGTTGGGCATACCCATGCTTAGCAGTGATAGAAGCATGGCTGCCAAATCGAAGTAAACTGTGTATCCATGGAGTATAAAAGGATAATTGATGTCCATGTCCACGAAATGTACACATTGGATCCATGTGATATATTAAAGTAGAAATCATGGCCACAAGAGGAATACACAATGGATCTATGCAAATGTAGATCATAGCCACTAATGGATGCATAAAGGAGTTGTGTCTCAAAATCAAATCAGAAGATATCTGGAGCCAATGAAGTGAAAAAAATAATCCTTTGCAAGTACCAACATCACTGAGGGTGGTACAATCAATATAGATTGAGTAGTAGCAACAAATATGTAATGATCGTACTTCACTTGAGGTCTTCAAAACAACTCGTCGTAGTATAAGTCTACACTATGAAAATAAATTTGTTGAAGTCGAACACAATGAGACACCATTTGATTACCGGTCATTGAATTATATCGTTAACAAATGCAAGACAACCCACCAATGATGATAATGGGTTTCAAGGTACCTATTAAAATCTAAAAAGTGTGAATAGAGGATCTGATGTTGAACACTTGATAGAATCTATTGATCAAGGGACATTGATGTATTCCCATTGTCAATAGCGAGAGAATCTGCCACTAATGACTGCAAGCCCTAATGTACTAAAAATGATTCTAGATCCATGTACTAGAGAAAATTGTATTGAAATAAATAGGAAGATATCCACTAGAAGGAGGGCATTAAGGCATCCCCCATCATCCAACACGAGGAGTAGCAGAAGGCAAAATATTTAGAAGAACTCAGATGAAAATATTGAAAGGACCAAACTGAGGTACGACTCTGGCATGTACCAGATGGAATAACACATGGTAGAGACTCTATGAATAGTAGAAATAATGAAGACTATTGAAAAATATGAAGAATCCACCAATGGGTTCAAATGGAAACCAAGGTACCACATGAATCCCTATGTGTGATAATGGTTGTTGATGTCGAACACAAGGGAAACCACTCAGTCAGTGACCAAGCGCAAGGTCACCTAGAAATGGTGTAAATAGGACCAGGTTGCAACTCTGGGTCATACTTCCAGATCAATGAGTCATAGTTGATAAGAGAATACCCTCCAACAAGAAGTCAATGAGGACCTTCTATACTAGCATGAGTGAGATACGAATATACTTGTGAAAATGAGAAGTACTTGACTGACACGGGAAGGACGAATTAGAAAGTTGAGAATTTCTTCAAAATGGCTGACTCAAGATGAGACTTCCCTTGAACAAAAGCATGACATATTACGTGACTAAGGAAGCATGGACTTTAAGAATTGATATAAGTTTGTTATGAAGGAGGCATCAAAAAACTCTCCATAGTAACTAGAAGAGTAACCATTTGGAGGAGTACCAACTCTATGTAATTGGAACAGTGTCCTATGACCATACTAAATCCAAAAATATTGAGAAAATAACTCAAAGATTGTACTTTATTCAAGGGTGACATGATCT
>ML792359.1:128936-193284 GCA_009831015.1 Picea engelmannii
TTTTTTTTTTTGTCTTGTTCATATTATAAAGCCTGAAAATAAAATAAAATAATTATATAGTACAATGGAGGAAACGAGTGTCGTGGGTAAGAAAACTAATTCTAGAGCACAAGGAACATACCTATTCTCAATGCAAGGAAGCATGTGAAAGATAAGGAAACTCGGGGGAATGTCTCTTCCAAGGGTTAAAGGTATCAAGTCAAATAGTCATAGTATTTGAAGGCTAGCATTTGATCGAGAATGCATATATCCTCATACATATCCTTTACCCAAAGCATCTATATATCTCTAGTCATGTGCCATACAAATGTGTGTAATCATGAAGAAGTATAATAACCCTCACATGAACTAGACATCAAGCCCTTATTGATAAAAAATAACTTTTAATACATCAACCACTTGACAAATACAAGCTCTCAACCATGTACCACAAAAACGCTTGACCATATGCCATGACATACAAGATATGCCTCCACACTAACAAGATGTGTCAATGATAAATATTAATTATACTAGCACTGTATTTCTATAGATATGACTTATACAAAATGTCCCATGCAACCACTAATATCTCTAGGAAAAATCCTCAAACCCCCATAACCATTTCTCATATAGACAACAAAATCCAACTACTTGTTGTTCCTGAGATTAAACTTAAGGCTCAAAGTAAAATGTCAGGCATCAAGAATTAAGGAATGTTTTTAAAGTGATTTTTCTTCCATTAGTTGTGTAAGAATTAAATCCTCAAATGAAATTAATAGATGAACATAATAGAGGCCGTGTTTCGTTGTCTAAGTCAATTTATCAAAAAGAGTGATGAGGGAGAAAATTACAAAACTATTAAACAAATTAAGGCATCAATGATAGAAGAATCTTACTTTGTTTATAGTAGAAGAAATAGTGGAACATACTCCTAAAAGGATGTATAATGTAGTAATCCAAGTAGCTTGCAGGTCTTGTATTTGCTAATAGCAAATACAAAAGAAAAACTGTTTACCATCAGATAACTAAATGAGATGTAATCACAGTAGATGTTGTACTAAGTTGCAATCATTCACTTATCAAGGAGTAACACAAAGAAAAATAGAGATATGGAATACAAAGAGAGCACATAACTCAAAAAACACAAAATTTGGAATCCCTGTCTGCACTTGTATTAATACTCACAAAGGATGAGTTTTCTCAGTTACAATATGACAACAAGAAGCCTTTGTTTAATCTTAGAAAGATATATTTATACAAAATATTCTCAACCCTAAACGGTTGGAATTCTCCTTATTCCTAAAAAAGGTAAAGATTACAAAATGTGAAATGCAAAATGCTTCACTTGCATCTCTTCTATCTCTTCGTCTCACTGGAAGAGACATTTTCTCTTCTCATTTTCCATCTGGGAAAATAGTTGGTCTCCTGATCATGATCTGTACATATGATGTGCACAGGCCACCTCATTGGCTCCCAGAGGTGCTGCCCTTTCCTTGCCCGATACATTCAACGCATCTGCTTACAAATTGTACCACCAGACTGGAGGGTTCTGTAAAATCATTTGCTTCAAAAATACATAATTTCTTTTCCAATTGAGGCAATCTATCTTCCATTCTTTTGTCTTCCAAAGTTATTGGCTGTAGCTGTAGATTTGGCCTCACTAGACACCTATCTATCCGAGTAATATCAATATGTTTTAAATGCAAGATTTCAGCCTGGGCTTCTTCTAAGTTTGATTTGATATTCAATTGATGCTTTACAATGTCAACATGTCCTAGTACTTCACAGACGTTATATTTCTCTAGGCCTAATGCTTCTTGGTTAAGTGAAAGAAAGGTTTCTTCACAAGCCTCTTTGACTTCCTTAGCCATTGTTTTACTTTCGGCTATGTTAGCTTCCCAGGTCTTTAGTATAATGTCACCTCAGATTTGCTCTGAAACTGACAACCCTGGAACCACATATACTCCTTCTCTAGCCGATGACACAAATGCCTCTTGGAAAGTGTTCTGAGCAGCAATAGCTTCTTTCTCCCTGAAATGAATGTTATCCAAGGATTGATTTACCACCTGAAAATGATTTTGGATAGCTTTCACCTTATTAAAAAGGCTTTGTCATGCTGATTCCAGTTTCTTACTTACCTCCAATGCCTGAGCTTTGAAAATAGTTATATCTATAACCATATTCTCAATTAATCTTACCTTGTCCTATAGTTTCTTCACCAACTCACTTTGTTGATTGGAAGGTCCTATGCTTGCCTATACATCCTTGTGCATCTCGTCGAGATTGGATTTTAGCTGTTGATTTTTTTTTTATCACTGGCTCTAGACTGCTCCAAACCCTTGTCGATTTCACTCTGGACATTCTTTTCCACAGTCCGTATTTGATTTTGCATTTGGCTTATCAATATATCTTTCTACTTCAGTCATTTTTTAAGTTTCCGACTGAAAACTGGTTGGTTGTTGTGAAAGCCCCCAGCGAACCTGCTACCTCTCCAATGAAGTCTACTTCTTCAAAAGCCTCTCCATCAAGTAGCACCTTGTGTCTCTTGACAGTTTCACCTTCCTTCTGGTGCGTTTCTCTCTTTACTACAACCTTTCTTTTCCTGCTGAAAAAAAAATCAAACAGAGGTATCTCTTCAGTTGAGATAGGCGTAAGATCTTCTATGAACATTACCTATGAATTTGGGTTCCCTCTTGTGAACTGCAACGGTGTGACAAACTTGATGGGGATGCCAATTTCGGTGGACGACTGTTTCCTGGTCGTGTTTGTAGTTGATTTTCCTGGTGTAGATAGCTGCCCTTATTCTCCCCTCTTTGTCAATGTCTCAGTTTGATCTGTATCTTGATCACTTGATACATTTGTCTCTGTGTTGTCTCCTCTCTATGTCAACACCTCAGTCTTCTCCAAGCTTTCTCAGGTTCCTTGTTCGCTGGATCTTATTGTCTCTAAACCTTGGGTCTCTGTTTGCAATGTATCTGGAGATGTCGGGTTTTCTCTTTGTAACACTTTGGGGAGGCCATTCCTTCGATGTCTCCAGAAATTATAAAACTCTATTATTTTATCTGGTGACAAAGATCTCACTCGACTCAGGACCTCTTGATATGACCTTGCTCCTCAGAACATCTCGTCTTGAGGGGACTCTTTATGTTCATATCTTTTCAAATTACAGCTAGCCATGTGATTACCTACGATCTTATTGGATCATGCTTCTTAAATTCAATATCAACCAGCCTGATTTCTCCTAGAGTCGCGACTTCTACTTTTGAATGGTCGAAATCCAACAAAGAAAATGTACCAATCTACAAGGGAAAAGAGGGCCATACCTTTTTATGCACCGCTTTCAACTCCTTACTAATCCCCCCAAGCACATTTTGATGTGCTACCTCACAACACACTAGTCGATCTGGTAAAAATTGAGGCAAAGCATGTGGAGGGACCAAATAGTCGAAAACCCTAATATAGCTGAAGTGTTCCTCAATATACCAGTCTGCTATTCTACCTATATTAGACACAACTTTGTCAGAAATCCTGGGAGGTGGGTAGCCATATATAGCAATGTGCATCGACACCACCACCCAGTTGCAGAACTCATAAAAGAAATCCTTCACCTTGTCCTCCCAAAGTTTCGAGTGATACGTATGTATGGGTTCAACATTATTTGGAGTCCAGCTCCAACCCATCAGAGGAAAAGGTGTCATGAAACAAACGACGTCCATGATATAAGCTGACATGAAAAATTGGGCCAGTTTCCCTTTGGCTTTTAGTGACTGATACCCTGTAATATCTCTAACCAAGTTATCTGATAATATCTTGGCCCAATCAAACGAATATCCTTCTGCTACTGTGTGCATAATAGGCACCCATGGTAAATGGAAATGTGTTGTGTTTTCTTTCCAGTAGAGCCTACACATCATCATTTCTATGTACATTATGTGAGGTTCTAGTGCGACAACTACATATACACCGTGGGAATAAGATCTAAACTTCTCGAGGTGAGAATATCAGTCCTTAATTAGGTCAGGAAGGTTTTTTCCATATTGGTCGCATTCCTTTTTGTTAAAGTCGGCTAGGAAAATGGCGTTGTAAGTGAAATTAGGTTCAGGAGACAATTTGTACATCACTTGTATATGTTCAGGTCGAAAAGACCCAACTGCGGCCTTTTGTGAATTAAAGATGGTTCTGTTAGCGATAAAAAATGCACTAGTATTTTTGGAGTGTTTTCTCAACTTTTATTTAACATGCTCATTTCTAAAATTTTCTGGCCAATGTTTTATCTCAAAATCCCCATTAAGTTCTCATTGATTATGATTATTCCAGACCCTTGTGACACTGTCTTTAACCTGCATTCCAAAATCTGGTTAGTATTGCCTAGAAACTTAGTTTTATTGGCTTTTATACTGACAAACAATAATATGCATTTGGTTGTAAAGTGGTGGGTGCTTGAAGTGATTCTAAAACCTAAACCATATCACACCAAACTACATGCCTAATTCTTATGCCAAGTTGTCAAGCTAAGCTACGAGTAAAGTAACTACTAAAGTCAAAATCCAATACACATGTCAAATTGACATACAAAGCCAAGCTTATTGATCAAATTGCTCAACATGGAAATTCGACAAGTCAAGCCATGAGTTATGCCATATTTCAAGACATCAAATCCAAGCGCCAAGCTCAATGGTCCATTCATTTCATCAACATGTCAAACTAAGCCTAGCCTTTAGTTTTTTTGGCTTTTTGCAAAATTTTGGTTGAGCCCATAGGCCATTTGTCATATTGAGCCAATTCTTATGCCAAATCGACACATTATGCAGAGCCACGAGTTAAGATATATGTTTAGGCCACTAGCTAAGTCTGAGTCATCACGCAAATCAAGCCATAGGATAAGTTACAAATTAATCTATATGTAACCAAAGCCCAGCATTTAGTGCCGAGCTCCATAAGAATAAAGCACAGAGAGACATGCCAGGTCGACAAGCCAGGTGCAAGCACCGAGTCCATTTATTCAATTGTAGGGTATCTATGTTTGCAGGCTATTTGGATATCGTGTTCTCTGCATATGCATGAAATGCTAATTGCTGGCTCTAAAAACAAAAGGTCATCCACTTATATGTTTCTGAACCACTGAATCACTGAACACATGTCAAGTTTTATTTGCGTTTTGCTTTGGAGCAAACCATTCAATGGATACATATGGTGACAACCACTTTTGAAGGTGTTTGCAGAAGTTATAATGAGGAAATCCTAACTTTTGGGCATCCGATCTCAAGCGCTTCGGCTCTGGGGTTCTGTGTGTTCTTCCAAACCAATTAAACAACCACCTACATCAAGTTCCGACAGACATCAAGAAGCCCCAAAGGTTGATGAAGCTGAAAAATGTGTATAGAAGTGCTCACTTACGATCTGGTCCAAATAAGGGCGTGATGCATGTAGTTTTGATATTCAAATCTCAGGTTTCTGATTGTATTATTGAAATTACAGTGCAACCTTCGAATTTTAGTGAAATATGGAACATCTTCATATTTATTATTGAAATTAATTATTCCACTAACTTTCAGATATAAGCAGAGAGTTGTGATATCTAGATATGTTCATCTACTTTTTGATGCATCAAAGTTTATAAACATATGTGCACAAACTCGTCCTCATTATGCCAAAGGGGTTCATCTGACTGTCTATGAGACAGAGCAAGAGAATGTTCTACAGAAGTTGTGCGCATTGATGAAAGGAGAGTGGGTTAAAGTGTTATTACCACAGAGCAATGTTCATGAAGTGAAGAGTGCAAAATCCTTTAAATTTCATATCACTGCAGTGCTATTCGATGATGTATCACTATTGTTCCTTGAGCTTCAACTACACACTGTGTACATAGCTATAGATTAGGGATCAGTTCACTCAGCAAATAGTGCATTAGCAGGCAAATGGATTTCCATCACAGCAAGTTGAGAATACAGTCTTTGATCAACAACTCACACAAGCTTTTGTGACTTTGTAACAACAACACTATCAACAACAGATAGAATCACTTTAACAGGAACCCTACATCTTTGAATTACCTCACATTTCAGGGTATGAATGCATTCATGTCATAAAACACTTTGACTGTGAATGGAGTCTACAGGAAAGAGATATCAATGAGGAAGGATATATGCCTTGAGCAGTAAAAGGATGGGATAAAATGCATTTTTGCAAAACAAAGCTTTCGGTGGCTTAGACAGACTTTCACAGTTGTCCTTAGCCACCGAAAGAATATATTTCGGTGGCTTAATCATTCTAAATTTTGATCCCAAGCCACTGAAAGCACAAACACAGGGAAAATGTCAGTATTTTTGCTCAGACCGAATGTTTTTTCTGCTAAATCATCTCAGCAAGGTTCTAAATGAATTATAAAATTAAAAGGGATAGAGATCACTCTCTCTTTTAAGTTTTGAAGCCGATACAAAGGAGATAAGGGTTGAAAATATTTTTCTATTTTTAGTTAAAGATATGCCCATGTGTCATAAAGGAATATGGAGTATCCTTGTCATCATTCAGAAGACTTATGCAGCTATCGAAGACTTCAGATTTAGATAATGATTTGATTCCTTTTATATAAGATCTATTCCTATTGTTTTGTAACTAGTTTGATATTACTATTTTTAGTATAATTCGATCCTCTACTATAGGATCTGAGTTCTTGATGTAAATACTATAAAGCCTATTGTTTTGAAGGACTATAGGGGGGTTCGATTCTAGAGAGACTGATACTACACCACTTCAGTAATAGACTTTCTTATTGATATAATACGGATCACAAGTTCCTCCATTTCTTTCTTTTCCTATACTTTCATGGTTGTTATTGATCTATGTTTGTCTAATTGTTGGTGATTTTCATCTCATCCTGTCAATTCATAAACATTGATTGATTAATAATCACTGCTATATTTATTCATCCCATCATATATATGTTTTGGTTGATAAGCATAGCCTTCTTCACCCACCAACAAGCTATCCATCTGATTATTGATTCTTGAGAGCGTTGTCTCATCTGGTTGTACACATTTGACTGTCTTGACACAAACCTAGTAGGTTAGTATCTCCCATTTGATCCAAACAAAAAACACCAAATCATTTACACTTTAAGTTACCAGGCTTCATCAAGCTACAACCCAAGAAGGACTCCTGGAGAGATAATAGGTTCTGGTTGGGATATCCAAGTTCTCTAGTGCCCAACCGATCATGTCATTGTAAGGAAAGATCCTAGGCCTCGCCGCTATCTTATGTAACTCGGGATGTGCAAATTTTTTGTATTTGGTAGCTAGGTCTTCCTTCTCATTGTCACTTGAATTGTCTGGGAAATTTACCAATTCATACTGTAGAATATTGGATATTTGTGTCCAGGATTTAACAGTATCTATGCTTCTGGACGAGGTGTTGGAGATGACATCTGTGCTCTGGCTTGAACTTTCACCAATCAATTTAGGTGCTTTCTGTGGAGCCATGGTATCGGACCCTTGAGCTTTGTTATCTGCCACAGGAAATGTGTAAAATACTTTAGCTAGGAAAACTTACTTCTCAGTAGAAACGTGTAATGAAATTCCAATTCGCAACTCTTTTACTTTAATTGCATCGATCACCCAATACCTTTAATGACAAAGTATTTACTTTCTTTAATGAATCAGATTCAAATGGTGGCTTAAGATCTTATTTGGAATGATTTTCGTAGATGCATTATTAATGTCATTTGTTTTTTGGTGGTTCATGCTTGGGAAAAGCACAGACGAAATTTGAATTTGTTCGAGTCATCATTAAGTGATGGGTTAATTAAGAGATAATCGTTTGTTAAAGCATCAGTTAATTGTATTTATCATTAAGTAAATTTCGACATTTCAGCTCTCGGGAGATCTTATAACAGCTTGAGCTATAACTTAGGAAATGTGAAATTGCAATGTGATTAGTTAATTTTAATTACGTTTAACCCTTTTAATTAATCATGATTAACCTCAAAGATTTTAGGGTTTCAGGTCTTAGTATATTGATAGTCGTTATATGTTAGGATCCTCAAAACGCGAAATCACGACAAGATTTATTAATCGTTAATTGTTCTTAATATTTAATTAACCTGGTTTAACACTTAGACAATTTTGTGATTTTGGATATCGAGACTTTGGAAACACTATATGTTGAAATACTTGCATCGAGAAACTCTGAAACGTGACATTTGAAAGTAGTCTTTTAGTGAATTGACTCGTTAAGGAGTAGGCAACTCCATAAATTTTAAGAGATTAGGATCGTTTGATTTAAGGTGAGACTTCATGAATGGTGAGACTTAAGCATGCATTTTTTTTATTTAAATGAAAATAAAATCTATTTAAAATCTACAATTTATAAAAATATATGTGTTCCAACATAGGGTCCATCTAGGGATCATGTCTCCAGACGGGAAGAAAAATAGACCAAGTATTGCATTGGGTAAATGGAGTCAGTATTGCATTTCTATGAAACACATTCTGAAAAAGGACACAAAAAAGGAGTTAGGATTTCATTCATATCTTCGAAAACTTTCAAAACTTAATCATTCATTGATCTCGAGCTTAGGCTTATTAATGGCTTCCCTTTCTTAAAACTGACTTCAGATTTTCTTAAGATAATCAAAACAACCTTAACCATCCTACCAGGCTCTGTTGGATTTTGTTCGCATCAAGGCAAAGTAATTTTAATGTTTTTAGTTAGGGAGTCTCGTGTCAGCTTAGAATGTTGATCTAGTTGAAAAGAGATATAGTTACCAGAGTGTTGTTGGGAAAAACACCCTACGGACTAGAAAATTAGGGTCAGACTTTGCATGCAGATTTGACCGAATAGAAACTACTTTTTTACCTACATCCCAAGATTTAAATCCCTTTTTCTCGGTAAATGCATGGAAAAGGACCACCTACCTTATTATCGGCGTTCGATGTCGATCCTCCATTGTGCTTGACTACTTGCTCGCAATGCTCCTTCCAAAGATGAACTGCCTTCAAGACAAACAACAACTATGCATGCATGCTACTTCTATACTCAAGGGTTATAAATCAAACATAAACTAATCAAACCATAGACAATTTATAATTTGGGATGGGAAAAGCATTCTTTTTATTACTTAAAGTGAATCAACTTACAAACCCTGAGACCAGTCACCGCTCCTTGAACCTGATCTTGGGATCCTCTTCTTATGTCCTTCAACTGCTTTGCGTTAAATCTCCTTTGGCATGAGGAAAGGCTAAAGGGTTGGGACAATGGAATACGTAAATGGGCAGAGTTTCTTCACTATATTTTTTCCTCCTTCAAATGGTACCCCTACCCCTTCTTTTATAGGCTAGAAGGAGCTAGGGTTTTGGATGAACCCTCGGCCATGCATGGCCGGGAGTTTCAGTTAACTCACCCATAGCTTTTTTTTTCGTCAGCAACTTTCCTTTTTTCGTGCTTTTGTAGGTACACACAGGCTGTTGTGAGTCAGCCAGCGTGTAGACGCGTGCAGTAATGGGTTAGGGCACGTGGGCCTTTACACAAGAGGATTTTCAAAGAGTTGTTCAACAGAGTTTTGGCAAAGAAGGGATATGAGTTGGCTTGATGCCAGGTAAGCATGTGTGGTGCAATTTAGGGTTATAACATATGCCCCCTAATGTGTGAGGTCAGAAGAGCATCTGATGGCCGAAATACATTACCAATCTTTACTGATGTGCTGAACGATTGAGCTTAAGGATCAGGAACCAGGAGGTGCCGTCTGCAAAATAACAAATGTCTCACCGAGGAGGGCATACCCATGCTCGGGATAAAATAGAACCATGGCTACCAATCAAATACACTGTAGATCCATGTCAAATAACTATAAAGAGTAGTTGCGAATAATACACAGCGGAGCTACATCTCGAAATCAGAAAGATATACATATAGAGTATCCATCTTCCAGAAGCTAATTCGGCCTGATGGCTGGACTTCAGAGCTCGAGCAACAACTTCAAATTCTTCCAAAACTTGGGTAGGAGTGTAATATGAGTGTACGACTGCACTACCCAGAGGTCTTCGACGGCTCGTCGGTCATGGACTTGATAATCTTGATGATCGGACTGAAGGCTTTAGTGATTTCAAACAAGGACTTGATTGGACGTTTAGGATGGTCGGGTATGCGGACAAGAGACATATTGCAGAGAGGCCGACTCAGGCTTAGTGACAAACTTCCCTTGGACAATAGCATGACAAGTGATGAGACTCAGGCAGCATATATGTTAATCATAAGTCTACGAAGCAGGAGGCAATGCCAACTCTCCATATGTTTGGAAGAATAACCAAACGGTGGAGGACACAACTCTATATAGCGAGAAAATCTTCCTAAGGTCATACTACATCCCATAGTCTGATGAACAAACTGACATATGTGCTTTATCCAAGGGCGACTCATTATGCTGCCAATAAAGAAAATACCTTTCTCTTCCTCTTTTTGGGGTATATTTGATTTTTTTGTTCTTTTTGATAATTTTGGAAAAAGAATAAAGGAATATTATGTTACAATGGAGGAATGAGTATTGCAAACATACAAGCTCAAGGCACAAGGACAAGATTGATGTTCTGGAAAAATGATACTCGGGGAAAATCCTCCAGCGGCCAAAGGTGTTAAGACACAGAAGCAAACTGTCATAAGGCTGGTGGATAAGGTATGCAAATGCAGTTGATAGAAAACATAATGGTAACATCCTTCAATGTAAGTTTAACGAGCCCAGAGAAGGTAAGCTCGGTGGTTTTTCATATTTAGAAAGTCTGAAAAAACATAAAAGGAGACTCCACTGGGGTACCTTTTTCGACAATAGTCTAGTCGGTTCGAAAAAGGGGTAAACTAGCACCGATTAGACATCAATTGAAAACCATTTTAACGAGTGTGACAAGGACAAGATCACTCAGCCATTTTTTCACTTTTAAGGAGTCTGAAAAAATATTAAATATGGACTCTGTAAGGAATATTCTTCTGGACCAATTTAATGAGTGTGAAAGAATAAGGTCACTCGAAGATCTTTTAAATTTTAGGGAGTCTGAAAAGAGCTTAACTATGGACTCCATGGGGGTTTCTTTTTCGTAAGTTTAGTCCCTCAGGCCCGAAAAAGGGATAAGATCATACCTGAGAGTACTCTTCTAAAGAATGAAAGTTCTATAGAGTATACCTTTGTTCGTACAGTTGACCGTCCGGACCGAAAAAGGGGTAAATTATCGCCGGACAGATGTGACTTCAAATTTCAGTTTAACGAGTGTAAAAGGCCACAAGATCGCTCAGCAATCTTTTCATTTTTAGAGGGTCTGAAAAGGGCTTAAAAGGAGACCCGTTTAAGGAACGTTCTTCTGGACCAATTTAACGAGTGTGAAGAAACAAGGTCACTCGACAATCTTTTCATCTTTAAGGAGTCTGAAAAGGGCTTAAAGAAGACTCCATAATGGTTATTTTTCTCAGTTAATCCGGATGAGATCGTAAAGCATAAATGCAGTCTCACTGGATGTTGCTTTCGGATCTCAAAGCGAGCTTGAAAAACAACAAAGTTAGCTCATGATAGACTCTTTGTGGGTCATTGCCTGGCATCTCCTTGGGGGAGCTGTATGCTCTGACGAAAACATTGTCTATGACGCCAGGGGTTCTGGAGATATTGATAGGTATCATTTCAACAATGGTTTCCATATTACCCTCAGCATAGATCTTGTGTGTAGCTAAGGGATTAGTATGACAAGACCTATCTCCAGTCATAGTCACGGTGAATTCTCTTGCTTTGATTCGGCCTAACTTTGGGAGGAAATAAGATCTGTGATGAAGATCTTCCCAAGGTTTGTCTGGACTAGTCATTTCTTCGATTACTGCTTCGTCAGAAGGCAAGACTAAGTCTAACGAATCGACGTTAGTGAGAGAACCCTGAGCCCAAATAGGCTCTAGAAGTGGATCTAACTCTTATGCAGGACTCGGATCAGGGTTAGCTGAAGCTTGCTGGACTAAAGAGTACGCTACCTCAACGACAAACAAGGGCATGGACATGCCTGAGTGCCCTGTCTCATCCATCGTGGCTGATGGGGAAGGAAGAATCCCAGGATCCTCAAAGTAAGTCGTGCGGAACGACGAAACTTGAAAAATCTCAACCTTTTGGTGATTAGATATAAATTTGATATCGTCGTGAGGAGGTGGGTAATCAAAGGTACCCATCAAGGATGGGCACAAACCAACTCCTATGTTAACGACACCGGGTTGAGGATTATCAATCATCGGGACTGTGGATGCCCCTAATGCTAGTTCAGGTCTGGAGAAAGACAGTTGATCGATGGTCACTATCCGACCCTCATGTGGAAACAACAAGACTTGAAAAACTGTAGCAACCATAGCTTGCATAGCATAAGTCCAATTCCATCCTAACAAGAGGTTATAGTCGAGGGGAGCATTGAATACCTCTACTTCGACACACACGGTTTTCCCTCCTAACTACACAGGGAAAGAAGGAACGATGCCATGTGGTTGGAATGAACGACCGCCGAAAGCAGTGAGGAGAGTAGGTGATGGAGACAAAACAGGCTGGCCAATGGCCTTCCAGCATGCTAACGAAATAACGCATGTCGAGGCACCCTCGTCGACCACCGTGCGAAAGATATTCCGAGTAAAAATTTTCGTGGGATGAGCCACTACTATATGAAACGCTACGTGGTAAGGCAGACGAGGTTTTAAGTCGGTTGTATCTAACATGATGGTGCCTAGATTATAAGTCTCAGTAGAGCCCAAAGCGGTTAACAAGGCTTTCCTCTGAGCATGGCAGCTTTGGAGGACCTCCAAAGCAGACATCGCACAAGGGGTTTGTGATAAATCCTCCACCACAGAGTAATTCTAGGTGGCCCTTGCGTTTGGATTGTGAGAAGATTTTTTAAATGCACCCTTTGGAATGCATGTCATTGTTTCTCCCAATGTCTTCTCAATCTGTAGAGGAAGAGATGGGAGTTCGACTTCTTTTCCCTTCTTGGAAGTGCTTGGTTGACTATAGGCATGTGCTCTAGTTGATAGAAAAGCATCAACTTTCACCATATATACATTCTGGGGTTGTTCGAAGATGGAGGGGGTCCTTGACTGCCCCCTTCCATGCTTGTAGAGGCTTGATTTAGATTTTGCCCATGTTGAAATGGATTAGTCAAAACTGCCTGTTGTTGTTGTGTGACAAACTTTTGGACCTCTGCAAGTCGAGGACAAAGATGGGTTGGGTGGTCTTCCGTGCACAAGTTGCATGGATACCTTGCCTTTAGTTTTTCCATGTTGTCCCCGCCAGCATTATCAGTGGGTTTTTTATCCCCCTTACCCTTCTTTCGTTGTTTTTTCTTCCCTTCAGGATGTTGGGTGGCCTTTGGGTTAGTCGATTGCACGGTGTGTACTTCCGACGTTTGGGTAGGGGGAGCATCCAAAGCAGTAGTTTGGATGGCCGCTGTATGCTGTATGGATAACTGTTGCAACTGTTTTGTCAATTGCTCAGTGGGATTGGTTTGTGCTGAACCAACAATACCATCAGCATGGGGTCCATCTCTCTGTCTAGTTTTATCTAGTATCAAAATGGCGCATCTAGCAAGATGTTGTATAATAAACCAGATTGAGAATAGATGAGATCAAACTGTTGAGCCCTCATGATGGTGTCTTCTTCGGAAAAAACTCTGGATGTTGCAATGTCTTTGGATAACTGTGGGACCAAAGACTTAAGGCACCACTCAAGCATGAATGTTGGTGGGGCTGGTACCTTGATTAAACTCTTTCGGTGTCTCCACTCTCGGATATGATCAGAGATATGGTCCGTTGTTGTCTGTTCGAAATTGGTGAGAAATTTTGTGCCAGTGTCATATCTCACAGGTAACTGGAAATGGTTAAGGAAGGCCATCGCCAGTTCGCCAAAAGAAGAGTATCTTGAGCAATTGAGCTCAATGTACCATTTCGCGGCACTCCCAATAAGAGTACGTTGAAACAATCGCAACTGTACGGAGTCATCTTTCAATGAGTTAGATGAGCACAAAATATGAAAGGTAGTCACATGATCACCTGGATCTTCATTAGGCTTGGCCTTGAACTTTGGAATGTCCGAAGGCAACTTCGTCGGCATAGGAGGCCAATGTGGATCATGACAAATAGGATCATTTAACAACCTTGTCAAATCTGGCAAGTGTAAAGTCACCAGGAATGGTAGTTTGGGTTGCTACTGATAACCTGGGAAAAAGGGTCCTGGAGTTTGACTGGCACCAGGTTGCCAGGAAAAGTTTGGCTGCTAGCCTGGATTTTGGTAGAAACCATGGCCCTAACCAGCATAAGGATTTTTCATCTATGGAGACATCATCAACTGATTTCCTAAAAAGGACATAGAGTGTTGGGCATGCAGTGTATTCGAAGGACTTTGGGAAGGATTACCACATGCCGGTCCTGCGGGGAGAGGCATAGTAGTTTGTCCGAGGCTCCATTGACTGTGGAAAGAATTACTCCAGAACGACATTCTGGAGGAGGGAATGGATCCTTGTCCTGAATTCCAAGGTCCTGCTATGTGTGCCCCTTGTGCAGGAATAGTACCTTGCGCAGGAGTAGATTATTCAAAAATGGGGTTGCCCCCAGTCGGGAAAGTGGCTGACGAGACAGTGGTGTTACCAAACGTTCTGTTCCAAGAAAATGGTGTCAAACCTACCAGCATACTGTGCGAAGGTGTTCCTTGACTCCCCGCTCCAAATAAACTATTGTGTGTAGGTTGCCCGACGGATTGTTGATGCGGACCACCAAGCGAAGGGGACGAAGGAGGGATATGACCTCCTGCGTAAGGAAAAGCGTTAAAAGGGACAAGAGTTCCCCCAAGGTGACCTTGTAGAGGAGCGCTAGAGCTCCCTGCCCCCAGACCCAAAGTCTATAAAGTGGAGTAGGTTAGTACAGGACTTGTACCTGAACTAGGCATACCGTATGAGAACGGAGGGCCTGTCGCACTAGGTGTGAAGGGGGTTGTGGCCACCGCCATAGACGGGTTCGGTCCACTATGTGACGTAGTTGCGACCGAGACCATGGTGGCTCGGACTGACGACGGTAGGTTAGGAGATGAATCTCCTGTGGTGGTGATTGTGGTGGGAATCAAAGAATTCCCAGAAGGAGTAACAACATTTGTTTCCATTGTTGTGTGATGCACTGTCTGGTGTTCATGAAATTGGATTGGTACAATAAACGGTGCCAAGATATCAGTGGTTGGGGTTTCAACTGAGCCAAGAGAGGGTGCTTCAAGGTCCAAAATGGTTGATTCCTTCGGGAATTGTTTGGGCACAAAGGTTTGTAACCCGATCGCTTCAAAAGACCCTTGTTGGTCTAGCTTCCGCCTTAATGGTGGCGGGGGTGGCTCCAGTGTAACCGGTGGTAGGCCAAGAAGCCTTCGTGACCGGCGGAGCTCGGGATCCTCCATTTTATGAGAAGATCCAAGACACACTAAGGTATTCTAAACGCTCAAAAGTAACACACACTAAAAGGCATCCCCTAAGAGATAAGACAAGAAATCACTAAACTATTTGGAAGAACAGTTACAACAACCAACACTAGAGCAACTTACCAGTGCAAGTGAAACTCTAACACGGAAGCACCCTCCGGGTATACTCTGCAAAGCGTGGCCCGATGTCTGTCCTAGGTACCACGGTATACCCCCGCAGTCACCTGTGTATGTCCCTAAAAAGATTGGCAACTAGGTTTCCAGCACGCGAGCAGTCACCAAGCGGGTACAGTCGAAAGTCGGGTAGACCACAATGAGAAGGGTATCGAGCCCGAAACCTGTCAAGGGTATCGAGAGAAAATGGTCCAGAAGAAAACTAAGGAACTTGAATGGATTCGAGACCCACGAAGCCCCGTGGAAAATGCAAATGACGGAATCCCAAAACAAGCCCTCTATATGTGTTCTCCACTACGATTGGTCCAGCTTTGGAGGGGTTATCTCTGCTACCTTTCTACACGCGACATCGTGTTTATCCCCTGTGTTAGAGGGGGGTCCCAGATAACTTCCACGAAACTGGACTTAGACACTCCCTATCTCAGACTCTAATGTTTGGTTTTGAATGGCCTTGAAGAGTTTCCTCTCCAACCTAATCCAAGGCCCTAGTCTTGAACTAGTTTGTGAACCCTACAAACATAAAAGTCTAGTAGATTTTTAAAATTAGCGTTGCTTTTATGGATTTATCTTACGTCAAGGGGTATGAGGGTGAAACTGATGATGTGTAAAAGACGAAAGAAAAAAATGAATGAAAAAGATGGAAAAAAAAACTTTTACTAAATGCAAAATTTCAACAACTTTTCACAAAGAAAGATTTTTTATTTTTTCTAAGATTTTGGATAGCAAACTCAAAGGAATTTCACTCGACTACGAGCTACTTATGATCTAAGTGAATTGCAAAAACTTATGAAATAAAAGACTTTTCCCTAGCTAATGATGCAGAAACACACTCTTCAACCAAAGAAGAAAATGAAAAGATATATATATATATATATATATATATATATATATATATATATATATATATATATATATATATATATATATATATATATATATATATATATATATTTATTTAAGTGCTAGTAAAGCAAGAAAGGGAAAATACCGACAAGAAAAAAACCAAGAAAAACAATTATGTCTTACAGCACAGATCACAAAGAATCAGATTAAAGAATCACACAAAGGCAATTGAAAAAATAATGACTCTCACGCTTGTCTAAAAACCATAAAACAAAATTTTTATTTTTTATTTTTCTGTCAACTTTTAACTGAGAAAAAGCAAGGTAAGGGTAAGATGAAGCCTAGGCTACTGACTGTTCAAACATAGATTCAAACACCTAAGAGGAATACTTCTTATCAAAGGAGGGGATGACTACCCCACCCTAAACAAAAAGTAGCCTATACAAGCACGCGACTGTCACTCAAACAACACACGTGCAAACGCATGCTGAACAGAGACAGAGAGCATGTACACGCGGGCTGACCTTGTACAGGCCACGTGTATATCTAAATTCTAAAGAAAAATATGAAAACAGGTAGTCCAGACCAGGAAGAGGCCTCTGGTATTGATAACCAGGATCCCTTGAAGGCTTGGATACTTTTTCAACATAAAAAACAAATAATGCAGGGAAAAATAATAAGGTAAAAAAATAAATCTGAGATAGGACTGTTAACAAGAAAGACTTAGACAAGATTCTAGAAAACCCTTGAGAATCTGTGATTCTGACAGGGAAGAGGAGGAATGCCTCTAAGGTTCTCTGAATTTCGACACACTACTGCTATCTCTACAGCTAGCGTTCACACACAGGCTGTCAGAGGATAGGGCACGGGTACACGCGTTCAGGCCTTCTGCAGGCCGCGTGTACCTCAGTGTGTCCCGAAAAATACAATCAAGAAAAAATCAGGGAAAGCTGGTATGGAAAACCAGACTCCCTGCCAGCTCAGACCTTACAGAAAAAGAAAAGACAGGCAAAGAAAAAACAGAAAACCTAGTCTTTAAACTACCCAAAAACTTAAATAAATCCAGGAACCCTAAAGAGTATTCTCCCCAGTATGGTCACCAATTCTGTTGTTGGGAAAAACACCCTACGGACTAGCAAATTAGGGTCAGACTTTGCATGCAGATTTGACCGAATAGAAACTACTTTTTTACCTACATCCCAAGATTTAAATCCCTTTTTCTCGGTAAATGCATGGAAAAGGAACACCTACCTTATTACCGGTGTTCGATGTCGATCCTCCGTTGTGCTTGACTACTTGTTCGCAATGCTCCTTCCAAAGATGACCTGCACTTGAGACAAACAACAACTATGCATGCATGCTACTTCTATACTCAAGGGTTAGAAATCAAATGTAAACTAATCAAACCATAGACAATTTATAATTTGAGATGGGAAAAGCGTTCTTTTTATTACTTAAAGTGAATCAACTTACAAAAGCTGAGACCGGCCACCGCTCCTTGAACCTGATCCTGGGCTCCTCTTCTTCTATCCTTCAACTACTTTGCGTTCAATCTCCTTTGGCATGAGGAAAGGCTAAAGGGTTTGGACAATGGAATACATAAATGGGCAGAGTTTCTTCGCTATATTTTTTCCTCCTTCAAATGGTACCCCTACCCCTTCTTTTATAGGCTAGAAGCAGCTAGGGTTTTGAACGAACCCTTGACCATGCATGGCCAAGAGTTTCAGTTAACTCACCCATAGCTTTTTGTTCCATCGACAACTTTCCTATTTTCATGCTTTTGTAGGTACACATAGGCTGTTGTGAGTCAGCCAGCGTGTACATGCGTGCAATAATGGGTTAGGGCATGTGGGCCTTTACACAAGAGGATTTTCAAAGAGTTGTTCAACAGAGTTTTGGAAAAGAAGGGATATGAGTTGGCCTGATGCCAGGTAAGCATGTGTGGTGCAATTTAGGGTTATAACACAGAGTACATTATAATTCATGTATAACAGCCTTGCAGATATCGTAGAGATTTCTTCACTGTCAGTGAGCCTGTTCAGTACCCCGGTGAAGTTATCTAATTCCCACATTGAATTTCCTGTCACAACTTCAATTAGTAATTTTGCATTTAAATGCTGAGATGAGGAAAATCATTTAATCATTTTCCTTTCATCATCTCTTTTTGGACTAGATGGGGGCAATCATTTTATGAATTTCCTTTCACCATCTGTCTTATTTTTTTCTTTTAAAACATGAAGTGGGGGCAATCAATTTGTATATAATATATCAGGGATGATATATGTTTATAATTTAGTAACATAGGTTTGTCAACTCACTTTGATTACTCTGGACTAATCCTCCTCTGACCTTCAAAACACCTTCGTCTACAGGGAAGTTCTCACAGGGAGTTTTATTTTTCAGGGACTTTCCTTGAGAGAAACTAATAAGCTTAAACCTATTAGAAGGGTTAATATAGTTAGGATTATCCCATACATACTTTTTTGTTCAGTCAAAGTTAGAGGAATCATAAGAATTTTTGCCTATTCTCGTTTTGAAGATCTGTTTGTGAGTTTTCAAAGTTAAGGTGAGACCCTCTTTCCTCTATGAAGACCATGGGATGATATCAAGAATCATATGAAAATACAACTTGAGAATGATCAGGGGAACAAAATGAGGATTCAGATGTTCTGTTGTGAGCACGGTCACTCCTATGCAAATTTGTTAATCGATTCTTGAAACTTTTTCTTTAAGGTCTTCTTATTTCTTACTTTTTATTATAAGTTTTATTTCATTTTTATTTTATCCATAGAAAACTCTTGATAATTAAACCATCATTTTACATTTCTCTATTTACAGATTAGGTGACAATATTTGTACATATGAGACTTCTTTCATACTAAGCGATATTGCTTTGAAAATTTAACTTGGGTTAATAGGAAAGAAGCTCATACCTTGGATTTACTCTTATATTTTCAACCAAGTAAACTATTTGTTTATCACCTGTTTCAAGAGAAAACCAATGTTCTGATATGTGAATGTCGATTTCTGATATCTCTTATCTCTCAGCTATCGGAAAGTATCCTGTATGACAATAACATGAAGAATGTTAGGAACTTATGCAGACCAGAACTCTATGTGTTACTTATTTTTATATTTTTTGTTTTTATGAAATCAACTAACCTGGTTTTATTTACAGTGAAAGTAAAAACTTACCAAAGAAACGAAGAATTGCAAACAAGAATATGAAAATCAAACTGGTATATACAATGAGAGTTCGAAATTTGATCAATGCATGAAATGCTTCAGGTAACACCCGTTGATAGGGGCGTTAAGGATTTGTCTGTCGAGATTTTATAACATAAATGATTTTTTTCCCTCAGAAGTTGTGATCTTGAAGCTGTGATTTTCTATTAGCCCACAAAACATTTTTCAAATGTACATGCCAAGATTTCTTGTTCTCAGCCAACACTTTTTTAATTATGGTGATTAAGCTCTTGTTCGAGGACTCGGCTAATCCTTTTCCTTGAGGATAGTAGGTTGTGGAATGTCCTAGTACAATGTTGTACTTTTGAAAAAAACTTACCATAGCCACAGATTTGAAAGCTTGGGCATTATCAATAACTATCTTTCGAGGACAGCCAAATCTCGATAAAATGTTCTCTTCTAAGAAAATGATCACCACAGCATCCGTTGCATTTCGCGTCAGAATGACCTCCACCCATTTAGCAAAATAGTCAGTAGCAATCAAAATCCACTTATTTTGTGCACTTGAATGTGGATGTATTTCACCGATGAAATCCAGACCCCATTACTGAAACAGAGCTTCTGTTTTGACTGGGACCAAAGGTAATTCGGGAACCTTTTTCTTTCCTGAAAATAATTGACAAGGGTTATAGGCTCTGACTTTGGCATTCACATTAGTAAATAATTTCGGCCAATAGTATCCAGCTCTCAGGATTTTATAGGTTGTTGCTCTGCATGCGTGATTTCCTCCACACACTCCTTCGTGAACCTCATTTATGACTCTCTCCATTTCAAATTCTACTAAACAGCTCAGTAAGAAACCCAGAGGATCCTTCCAGTATAGTTGACCATCCATGATACAATATTTTACTCCGTGCAACTTCAATGTTCTAGCTTTTGAAGGAGTCATATCACTCGGGCACTGAAGAGTTAGTAGGTACTAAACTATGTCGCTATACCACACTAAGGAAGAGAATTTTTCTTGAATCTCGATTGTGGGTGTAGTAACATCAAATTCATCTATGTCTGGAATTCCTTCATACTCTTGCAGATTATTTATCCAAAGTGCTCGGAAATTCGATTCGGCTAGTAGTTTATTCAAGCCCTGACCTTTGACAAGTTTGGTCAGTTTTACTTCTAGGTCAAATTCTTGAATCTTGGCTAACCATCTGCCCTTTTTTCCATCACTATCTGGATGAACTAATATATCCTTGACAGCACTGGTAGGTACATAAACAATTATCTTAGAATGTAGCACATAAGTCCTAAAAGCTTTGAGGGATTTCACCATTGCGTATCCCTATTTTTCCAATATATCATATTTTAGTTCGGCATCTCCGAGACTTTTACTAAAAAACACTATTGGCTGCTCAAAGCCTTCTTCGTTCTTTTGTAAGAATACAACCGCGATAGTGTGTTCAGAGGAAAATGAGAAATCAAGAATTCTTTCATATAATCTGGGCTTGCTATCACAGATGCTTCACCTATAACTTTCTTGATACGTTCGAATGAAGCTTTGGCTTAAGTTGTCCATTTAACCTCTCTGTCCTTATTGAGCATATCTGTAATCAATTTTACAATTTCAACGAAGTTTGGGATGAATCTCCTTAAAAAATTATTTTTTCCTAAAAACGACTGGATGTCCTTTCTATTCCTAGGAATATTTATTGTATCTATAGCTTCAACCCTTTCAGGTCGATTTTAATTCCATCTCTAGATACTATATGGCCCAAGAGTTTACCTTCCTGCATTGTAAAATGAGATTTCTTGGGATTAAGGACAAACCAAATTTTTGACATTTCTCAAACGTCTGTTTGAGGTGTACTAGGTGCTCTGCATCAGATTTAGAAAACACGGTTATATCATCAAGAAAAATGAAAACAAACTTATCTCTTTCACCGACAAAGGCGATATCCATAGCCCATTGGAAAGTGGCTACAACATTCATCAAACTGAATGGCATCTTATCATACATAAAGGTACCCCATGGGGTGGTGAATGCTGTTTTTTATTTATCATCCTCGTGGACTGTAATTTGATTATAGCCTGAAAATCCATCAATCATGGATATTCTATTTTCCCCGACCACTTCTTCTAATACGTGATCCATTTTAGGTAATGGATAATTATCTTTGAGGGATGATCTGTTTAAATTTTTGAAATCTACACACAGTCTAATTTCACTGTTTTTCTTTCTTACCGGGACCAGATTGGCTACCCACTCGGAATATCTAAGTGAAACAATGATTTTAGCATCCAAGAGCTTCTTCACCTTCTTTTCTATCATAGGAACTAGTATGGTATTTATCTTTCTGAGCTTCTACTTGAATGGTTTAACACCCTGCTTTAGGGGAATTTTGTGTTCGATTACGGTGGTGTCATAAGTTCTTAATTGATCGTAGGACTAGGTGAAAACATCCTTGTATTTCTTGATTAACTTGGCATATTTGTTTTTTATTTCAGGGGGAAGGTATTTAGATATTTTTACCAACTTAGGAGTTTCCTTGGTGCATATATTACAATCTTCAACCTCCTCAAGTTGAGGTTGCAACGTAGACTTCAAGGGAATATCGTCATGATCAAATAATATCTCTAAAGGAATTAGACCTTTAGGTATCTGATTATTTTTTAGTACCAACATGCGATGATTAGTTATTTTATCTTGGAACTCCTGAGGATTCTCACCTTCTTGCATTATCCAAGCAGGGTTATTTTGATTTTCCTAATCAATATGCATTTCGTAAAACTCGTCCACCATTTCTAGGAATTGTATGATTTTCTCATTATCTTCGAAGACCTGTCACTGTTGTATATTGTTTGGTATTGAGGGTTTGTGCCTCATTTATATGTGATACTTCAGTTTGAGGACAGTAGGAAGTACAAACGTCGCGGTTGCTTTGGCCAATGAATCTGCCTGTTGATTTTTTGTTCTGGGGATGTGGTGAATATTAAACGATGAGAAAAAATTCTCAATTAGATCCCAGACACTATTTCTGTAATACCTCAACCTTGGGTGTTTGGCGTGATACTGCTGCTTTATCTATTTTATAATCAATTCTGCATTGCCATAGACTACCAAGTTTTCAATTTTCAACTTTCTGGTAGCCTCTAATCCTAAAACCAGGGCTTCATATTCACATACATTATTGGTGTAATTGATGTCCCACTATAATTTGTAAGAGAAAGTGATAATAAACTCGTCTCTGGGTGCCAAAAACAACACTCCAGCTCCTGCTCCTTCACAAGATGAAGCACCAGCAAAATACATTTTCCAAACTCCAATATTATTTACATTTTTATTTGTATTTTCTATTTTTTCTTTTTCTGTACAATTTTCTTCTATACATTCATCTAAATCATCATCAATCGATAATATACAGTTTCCTAAATCTTGATCTATGACATAAACAAGGTAATTATTCAGATTCAGCGGATCACTTATTGTATATGCCAACCTTGTTTCTCTATACAGGCAGGTGAACTATCCGTTGAAGATCGGGATTGTAGCGTATGTCATGCCGAGTTGAAGGGATCCTCCAAGTTTGGTGCCCCAAGCCTTGGATAACAATATGCTATACTTTGGAAGGATATCAACAAAAACCACATCCATCAGAACACTTTTTACCAGAATCTGTGCAAGATTAACCACTAAATCTTTAATCATACCCATACATTTAACTTTTCTCGAATCAAAAGAATACAGATCTCCGTATGGTCTGGTGATTTCGAGGCCAAGTTGATCCATAATAGCTTTGGGCATCACATTGTGGGAGGCTCCTAAATCCAATATGTAATTATGGAGCAGATGATCATGCACAGTCAGCGTAAAGTAGAAAGGAGCGACAAAATCTCTGGAGTTTTCAAAATGTGGAACGAACATTATAGTCGGTTTATCATCTTCTAAATTTATAACATCCGCATGACTTTCGACATCAGAAAAATTTATCATTTTGGCAATCTATTTTCTATATGTAGGGTTTTTTGCCAATTCAACCAGAGGCATAGGGATCTTGATCTTATTAATCTCGTTTTCTAGATTGAAACTTCCTGTTGTCTTATCGGCTTCTCTGGTTTGGATTTCTATGTCCCTTTTTTCTGATTTATTAGTTTGTGTTGCTTTCGTTTCAGTTGTTTTCATTTCGGCAGTCGGTGTTTCAACTGCCTTTGTTTTCGTAGTGCGTGTTTCAGCTACTTTTGTTTTAGTAGTCTGTATTTCAGCTGTTGATTGATCTGCCTCATTCACTTTACTTCTCGACAAGATTTTCTTCGGTTGGGAAGTTGTGATATTTCTATGTCTAGGCCTTAAATTATACTTTTTTTGGATCTTGACCATTATATTGTCAGCGATTCCTTGATAAGCAGAATCTTTTGTGATATTTATGTTATCATTATTATTAAACTAGTATTATGCGTTTAAAGACCTTTCATAATCTTTCCTCGTCAAATGAGGTTCTTGAAAATCATCGCCAAGATTATTCATATCTTCCTCTAAATCCTCAAAGTTTCACATGTCATCTCCTCATATAAAATTTTCGTTTTTAAAGGGGGTCTGAATATTTTTATCTTCATTTTTGACTTGTCTTTGTTGTATTTGAGGGTTAGGATTCCTTCTGAAATATTTTCTAGTGAACTGATCTGTTTTAGATTGATCCAGTTCCATTTTCAAGATTTTGTTAGATAATTCTTTGATTATTTTCGCCATATCATCCATATTATCTTCTATGGATCTCCCAGATCCAGAAGGTCCTGCTTGTTCTCTAAATCATCTGGTCTCTTTATTTCTCATTTCAATTTTAGCCTTTAACTTTCCCAATTCCATCATATTAGACTCAATTTCTACAACATTGTCTTGCATTCTAGTGAAGTCGACACCTCTCCTTTCCCTCAACAGTAGAGAAAAACCGGGCTCAAAATCCCCGACAAAAGTTACTTTTGCTACAGGTTGGGAAGGTTTAACCTCGGCTGGAATCTTGTTATATAATTTATTAAATATTTGAGTGAATTCGAGAACTATTTCTGAATTTTTCTTTCTTAAAGCTCCAAACTCAGTTAAATAATAAAGGTGATCTTTTCTCTCTCCCCATTGTCTGAGAAAGGCACTTTCTAACTCGTCATATGATCCTATTGAACCCGCTGACAGTCCTCGGAACGAGGTTCTCACCTTTCCTTCAAAATTTTGAACTAGGAGTCTTGAATAAACATCCTCGTGCTCAAGGCCAAGGATATTGGAAAATTGATCGAAGAAATTTATGTGCTCAGTCGCGATTAAGTCTCCTTCTCCTGTAAACTTTGACTGATTTTTCATACAGTTTTCGGGTAAATCATGGAGGGGATCTGGGAGGACCAAAGGAGCATATCTAGTAGCTACTTTAGCAAAAATTACAGGAGGTGGGGGTGGCCCTTGACCACCTCCTCCTCCTCCTCTGGCACCATGTCCTCCTCCACCTACGACACCTCCACCACCACCTTCAGCACCACCTCCACCAACACCACCTCCTCCGACAGCATCCATTGATAATCTAGGGAATGAAACTTGGAGGTTATAAAGAGGATTTTTAAATATGTGTAGTGACCTTTCAGGTACTTCGAGACGAAGAAAAAAATGTTCTAGAGAATGACCATTAGGAGACAGGAAATATGAAAAGGGAGGAACAAGGAAGTGAGGACTAGGTTCTTTGGATTTATAGGATATATAAATGGGAGAACCAATGGGAGTTGAATCAGAGTGTAAGATATATTCTTCAAAACTTCGGGAAGTTGGGACCTTTACTTCGGAAACTGATGGAATGTCAATTACAACAGGTATTGAGATGGGTTTTTTACCTTTATTAGTAAAGGAGACAGTTGAATCAGTTTCGTCCTTTATCTCAGATAAAACCAATTTGGGGTTTTTGATGTCGGCTTCAATTCTATCAGCTGATGTTTCTTCGAAAGGTATTTGAGTGGAACCTTCTTGCGGAGTTAACTGTTCAAGTGGAACCTTAGCATTAGACTCTGTGGGTTTAGGTTGGTAAACCTTACTTGTGGATGCAGTGGTCTGCTTGAGGTATCCCCTTGGTTTTAAAATTTTTTCAGGGTTGGATACAGGCATAGTCTGCTTATTGTCTAGATTCAGTCTGGTATATCTTCGACCGAATGCCAATTTATTAGTTGTAGATTCGCCAAGTGAAAGATAAAAAATTAGCCTTAATACTGTATTTAATATTTGTTCACTATCAAAGAGAGAAACTTACCATGTTGTTTTCCCAGGAAAAATAGCTTCGTTTCTTCGTCCCCGACAACAACACCAAAAAGATGTTGTTCCTGAGATTAAACTTAAGGCTCAAAGTAAAATGTCAGGCATCAGGAATTAAGGAATGTTTTTAAAGTGATTTTTCTTCCGTTATTTTTGTAAGAATTAAATCCTCAAATGAAATTAATAGCTGAATAGAACAAAGGTCGTGTTTCGTCATCTGAGTCAATTTATCAAAAAGAGTGATGAGGGAGAAAATTACAAAACTATTAAACAAATTAAGGCATCAATGACAGAAGAATCTTACTTGGTTTATAGTAGAAGAAATAGTGGAACGTACTCCTGAAAGCGTATATAATGTAGTAATCCAAGTAGCTTGCAGGTCTTGTATTTGCTAATAGAAAATACAGAGGAAAAATTGTTTACTATCAGATAACTAAATGAAATGTAATCGCAATAGATGTTGTACTAAGTTGTAATCATTCTCTTATCAAGGAGTAACATAAAGAAAACTAGAGATATGGAATACAAAGAGAGCACATAACTCAAACAACACAAAATTTGGAATCCCTGTCTGCACTTGTATTAATACTCACAAAGGATGAGTTTTATCAGTTACAATACGACAAGAAGCAAACTTTGTTTAATCTTAGAAAGATATATTTATACAAAATATTCTCAACCCTAAACGGTTGGAATTCTCCTTATTCCTTAAAAAGGTAAAGATTACAAAATTTGAAATGCAAAACGCTTCACTTGCATCTCTTATGTCTCTTCATCTCACCAGCAGAGACTTTTTCTCTTCTCATTTGCCAGCTTGGAAAACAACTGGTCTCCTGATCATGATCTATACATATGATGTGCACAGGCCACCTCATTGGTTTCTGGAGGTGATACACTTTCCTTGCCCGATACATTCAATGCATCTGCTTACAAATTGTACCACCAGACTGGAGGGTTCTGTAAAATCATTTTCTTCAAAAATATATAATTTATTTTCCAATTGAGGCAATCTATCTTCCATTCTTCTATCTTTCAAAGTTATTGATTGTAACTACAAATTTGGCCTCACTAGCCACATATCTATCTAAGTAATATCAATCTATTTTAAATGCGAGATTTCATCATGGGCTTCTTCTAAGTTTGTTTTGATATTCAGTTGATGCTTTGCAATGTCAACCTATCCTAGTACTTCAGAGACATTATCTTTCTCTAGGCCTAATGCTTCTTGGTTAAGTGAAAGAAAGGCTTCTTCATAAGCCTCTTTGAATTCCTTAGTCATTCTTTTACTTTCGGCTATGTTAGCTTCCCAGGTCTTCAGTATAATGTCACCTCAGATTTTCTCTGAAACAGACAACCCTAGAACCACAGATACTCCTTCTCTAGCCGATGACACAGTTGCCTCTTGGAAAGTGTTCCGAGCAGAAATAGCTTCTTTCTCCCTTAAACAAATGTTATCCAAGGATTGATTTACCGCCTGAAAATTATTTTGGATAGCTTTCACCTTATTAAAAAGGCTTTGTCATGCTGATTCCAGTTTCTTACCTACCTCCAATGCCTGAGCTTTGAAAATAGTTATATCTATAACCATATTCTCAGTCAATCTTACCTTGTCTTGTAGTTTCTTCACCAACTCACTTTGTTGATTGGCCTGTCCTGTGCTCACCTGTACATCCTTGTGCATCTCGTTGAGATTGGATTTTAGCTGATAAATTTATTGTTTATCACTAGCTCTATCCTGCTCCAAACCCTTGTCGATTTCACTCCGGACATTCTTTTCCACAGTTCATATTTGATTTTGCAATTGGCTTATCAATAGATCTTTCTTCTTCAGTCATTCTTTTAAGTTTCTGACTGAAAACTGGTTGGATTTTGAAAAATCCCCCATCTAACATGCCACCTCTTCAACGAAGTCTACTTCTTCCAAATCCTCTCCATCAAGTAGCACCCTGTGTCTCCTGACAGTTGCACCTTCTTTCTGGTGCATTTATCTCTTTACTACATCCTTTCTTTCCCTACAGAAAAAGAAATCAGACAGAGGTATCTCTTTAGTTGAGATAGGCATAGGATCCTCTATAAACATTACCTCTGCATTTGGGTTCCCTTGTGAACTGCAACGGTGTGACAAACTAGATGGGGCTACCAATTTCGGTGGACGACTATTTCCCGACCGTGTCTGTAGTTAATTTTCCTAGTGTAGACAATGACCCTTCTTATCCCCTCCATGTCAATGTATTAGTTTGATCTGTATCTTGATCACCTGATACATTTGTCTCTGTGTTTTCCCCTCTCCGTGTCAACACCTCAGTCTTCTCCAAGCTTTCTCGGGTTCCTTCTCCGTTGGAGCTTACTATCTCTAAATCTTGGGTATCCATTTGCTCTGTATCTGGAGACGTCGGGTTTTCTCCTTGTAACACTTTGGGGAGGCCATTCCTTAGATGTCTCTGAAAATTATAAAACTCTATTATTTGATCTAGTGAAAGAGCTCTCACTTGACTCAGGACCTCTTGATATGACCTTGCTCCTCGGAACATCTCGTCCTGAGGGGACTCTTCGTGTTCATATCTTTTCAAATTAAAGTTATCCATGTGATTACCTATGATATTATGTGGATCATGCTTCTTAAATTCAATATCAACCAGCCTGATTTCTCCTAGAGTCACGGATTCTACTTTTGAATAGCCGAAATCTAGCAAATAAAATGTACCAATCTGCAAGGGAAAAGAGGGCCATACCTTTTTTTTCACCGCTTTCAGCTCCTTACTAATCCCCCCAAGCATAGTTTGATGTGCTACCTTGCGACACACCAGTCGATCTGGTAAAAATTTAGGCAGAGCATGTGGAGGGACCAAACAGCCGAAAACCCTGATATAGGAGAAGTGTTCCTCAATATACTAGTTTGCTATTCTACCCAGATTAGACACAACTTTGTCGAAAATCTTGGGAGGTGGGTAGCCATATAGAGCGGTGTGCATCAACACCACCACCCAGTTGCAGATCTCATAAAAGAAATCCTTCGCCTTGTCCTCCCAAAGTTTCGAATGATAAGTATGTATGGGTTCAACATTATTTGGAGTCCAACTCCAACCCATCAGAGGAAAAGGCATCATGAAACATGTTGGCATAGAGGCAGACCTAGGGTGAAACACTACAACAGTGCACCAAAAAAACCCTAACTACCAGCCCTTTCGGAAACACCTATGAAGCAAATTAAGTCTCACCTGAGGTAGAGGCAGAGGTGGTTGCAAGACTCAAGTGTCTGCAACCTTAGCTAGGACACAGATCTGTGATTATGATACTTAATAGATCACTTAGCACCTTCAGTCCCTCAATATGCAATCAATATCCACTTCGTTGATAAAATAGAGCTTCGCAACATTCACACTGATCTAGCATATTCAAGCACTTAGCATAGGTAAAATATATCAGATCTGGTAGGTCAAGAACCGAGCATGTTCATATATATCAGATCCAACATTCTACACATCATTAGCATTGAGCATAAGTAGATCTATCTAATCATCTCAAGTACTTAGAAAAAGAAGACATAAACAAATTAAGACAAGCACAAAGAAGAACAACACAGTATTTACATGGTTCACCCCCACCCTGGGGCTATGTCCACCAAATCTTCTTCTTTATTGTCTTCATTCAATCGGTTACAAGCACAAAGCCATCAAAAACCTACTCCGCATAGGACAGAATATCTGCGCAGCTCGCTAGATCCTTCTTCCTTGCATTATAGCACAAAGCCTTCCACCATCTGTTACAACCGCTTGCACTTAGCTCTGCAAGTCTCTTATAGTCATGCACAAAGCACTTACAAACCCTACTTTCACTTAGCATACATCACATAGATGCCAATAGAGGCCTTTCCTTACATTGCCTAGACATCTATTTATACATACAAAATAGGCCTAAGCATGGGTAAAACCCATGGGTCGACATCCAAATCCCATTACATAATCCCCAAAACCCAAAAAAGACCCAAAAGTGGGTCGATATCCCTTGATCTCCGCTTCATCTTGCGCTCCTCCTTCGACAGGCTGTTGAAGTCCAAAATAGGTCAATATGACCAAGAATCTCCCAAAACTTGGTCAAGGGCCAACAGTTCCCCAACACTCACCTGTGACTCATCCTGAGTCACTATGGTCTGACTAGTTCTACCTCGAATGCCTCGAGTTGCTTTGACCTGCTGTTGTGCTACGACCTCTTGCTCAGTGAACTCCCGGATCACTGCATCATTCATGGGCCCTTTTAAGCATTGTTCTACCACGATGACAACTTGTTCTACCTATGCTCCTCGGATTTCAACCTCTATGAATAATTGGCATGCTTTATCTTGTACTGGTTGAAGCCGTTGAGTAACTTCCATCACTCTGCTTTGAATTGTATGGATCTATTGATGGGCGATGCGTTTCTCTTGAGACCGCTTCATTCTTTCCATGATCGACAAGGCCTTTAAATGCACCTATAGTGTGTCTGTGTGATTCTTTGCTTCCTTGAGCTGCGACTCTAATGCCTATAACTCTGGATTATCGACGAGGTTCTCATATGTTTGGGCGCTATAGTTACTTAGTTGCTTGCACTCCAGGGCAAGAGATTTTAGTCTGTCAACTACACTATAGGCAGTTGCTTCCCTTTGGTCTCTTACATCTTGAGGGGTCTCGGGCACAATGTGGAGCTCCAAGTCTTCTATGCACTGTTGGATTACTTCTTCAATTTGTGCCACCTGTTGTGGAACTCGTTCTTCGGTATTTACTTCTACCACTGTCATAGAGCGAAGTGCTCTATGAACCATTTCATTTACTTCGAGTTGCTCTGTGAGAAATTGTTCCTTGCCTTGCTGCATTTGTGCTTTTTCTTCATCCCACTTTGCCTACAGAGCAAACTTTTCCCATTCTACATTACTGCATTGTTCTACAAGGTCTCCATGTACTTGTGCTAAAGCCTAGGTGGCTTGCGTTGTTTCTTCCTAAGCTCGTCGAAGGCGATCTTCAACTGTATCAATGATTCAGTGGAGTTGGGTTGGCTCATCTCCCATTTTTGGTGTTCCTACTGATAGAGGCGTAGTGGAGACAATGCGGCTGGACTGTAATGCCTGTTGCACCCCTTGGAGATCATCCTTCATTTGATTTAAAACATCCTCCTTCTTAGCCTCTTGCTTCTCTGCTATCTCCAGCGAAGCATCATTCAGGGCTGCTATGATGAAATTGAAGTCATCTGAGGTGAGGACGGTCTGGAACTTGGTCATGGTTGCTTTCACTTTTTTCTGGGATGAAGGCTTCAGGGAGGAAACCTTTCTTTTCTTCGAGGGGTTCTCCTCCTCTCTAGGCGGTGTGACCTCGCCTTTCTTTTGCTCAGCCTTTGTTCCATCTACCTCTTTTCCATTACCTCCTTTCTCTGGTGAGATGGAAGCAGTCTTTACTGAGGTACTATCTATATCCTGAACCTCTTCAGTCTTCTTTGTCTTGCTTGGTTCGGGTGTATCCTGCACAATTTCTGGACTGTCTACATCAGACATCTTCGCTGGGTCTACTAGAACAAGGAGGTCCATTGACCATTCCTTGGTAATCTCTTCCAAGTCATCCTTTGTCATCTTGTAGTAGGACTGTAGCTGTTGTTTATGTCGATCTGTGTGCGATGTGATGTAAATAAAATATCGATTAGCGCTAAACTTCATCAAAGGCTGAAACCTGTGGAGGGTATTCGGGGTCATACGAGGCTTGGAATGGATGGCTACCTTCAATTGGTTGTAATATGTATGGAACATGACATTTGACTGCAATCACTTATTCATGTCATTCAAGTACCACAGTGTACTGAACTTTGTGGCCAGAGGTTCAAAGGGCTCGATGTCTAGGAAGGTCGCACCTTCCAGCATCTCCTAGGCAATGAAAGTGATCAAGATCAATAGCCAACTGAAATGAAATTAATACCCTTGATCCTGGGCTTCTCTGCAGTCGAGTTCTAATTGGTTCACTAGGTACTGTGCCTAGTTCATTTGTAGGCCCTCGATGCACTTCTCTATGAGGTCGACAACAAATTCGGTGACTTGAGTGGGTCGGTTTTTGCATACTAATTTCCCAACAATCAGTTGACAAGCGAGGCGCACTGTACTGCTTTGGATAGAAGCTACCTTGTAGCCTCACATTCCCTTCTCTACATCTACATAAGTGTCCTTTATCCTTTGAGCTAAAGCGTGATCCATGGTCTTTCCAGGGTAGAAATCCTGTGGGTCAGGGCCTTGCATACTCAGCCCTGTGATCCAATTGATCAATGCCAAATCAACTGTTATGCAATATTTTAACCACAGATAACCTCCATGATAACAGGACAACAACAACTTGACACATGCATTCACCTCTTGGTGCCTTTCGAAGTGTGGGATCTTCATGACGTTGAGTAGTGTGGACTATGCGAGGTTATGGGTCCATGATTGAGGAATTATCTTTGAATTCTTTCCTTTTGTTCTGGTCAGATAATTATGTGGGGCAAGCATGCTATAGACCTTCCTGTCGCTGAGGTTGAAGTCACTAAAATTCAATGCTGCAATCTTATCTTGGTTGATACGAATTATGTGTATCCCCTTCAGGAGGTACACAGTGACCAAGGCATACTCAAAATCTCTGGGCACACTGTCTCAATTTATCGCACTGCTCAGAGGGGGTAGATAGGTGGGTAGTATACTTGGGATTAACTTAGCATTTGTGAGATCATCCCTGTGCTTGGTTCACTTTTCATCTACTGGTCGGGATGGTTCGGATCGAGCAATGGACAGAGAGGCCAATAGTCCTCTCATCGAAGATGCTTGCACACCTGTAGACACTCCTCTCTCTAACATGAATCTTTCAGTCATCAAGTCTAGAAGTACTCCTGTCACTGATTCTTCAACTGCGGTGAGCTCGTCGGACATACACGCTTGGAGTTAAAATTATCGAGGTCACAATGAAATCAGACACTACACTAGAATAAATAGCAAGAGCGCAATGATCACTGTATACAATTGACTTAGTCTGTGGGCTCAAACTCTCAGTTAGCAAAAGTGTTCTTTGTGCATGGCGCGACAGGATAAATAGGAAACTCGGCAATGATTCTCTTGTAACGGGTATGAAGCCTCATTAAATCTTGTTCTATCTGTTATGGCATGGTCCAACGGTCTGGTGTCAAGCTATAAATGCTTTTCGACCCATTCGAAGCGACAGTCGAATGGATATATCGATCCCAATGGCTATATTGCTTCGCCATGGCAAAGTGCCATGTGTCATTGTTCTGATATCCCGACGAAGCTCCAATTCTGCAAATTTTCTTTCTGCGAAGTTCCCTCTGGAACCTTCTGTAACTTTTCAATCTTATCCCTATTCTTGCTTAGCTTTCTAGCCTTCTTTCCAGTGATCTTTGTCTTGGTATGTCTTTTTCCATTCTGATTCTTATCTTCTTTGGATATAGTCACTTTGCACTGTTGAAATTCTTTCCTATGATTCAGGGGTAACACTTCTTCTTCATCTGGGATAGGTACTTCCGTCTTCTCAGAATCTTCTAATGCTCTTGCAACTTCGACATCTGGGTCTCTAGTGTTAAATAGCTTCGATCTGTTCTCTTGTTCTTCAATCAAGTATGTGATCCTTTTAGTCATGAAATCTTTTAACTCTTGTTTCTTCTGCTCCAAAACTTCTTCTTCTTCTTTTCATCTAGCTTGATCTCTTTCAATCCAAGGTTTCCCTAGTAGCATGGTAAATGGGGCGCCATCCTCAATAAATTTAATAATATCAAAGTCTTCTTCTGTCGAAGTTTTATTGGCATTCATAGATATCTAAGTGAGCTTTCCACATAGTTTCACCAGTTTTCCTCTGAATAACCCTATCCCTCCTAATGAAGGAATCATAGCAGGCTTCCCTATAGCTTCCCAAGTTCTCTCTGTCATGATATTCACTTGTGTTTCCTCATCCAGAACACAGTCAATGTCGAATTCTCCTATTCTTTCTTCGATGCATTCTTTTTCTTTAAAGATCTCTAATAATCTAACATGTCAGTCGTCATTCAAGGTTTCTTTCATCTGTAGAAATACCTTCTCTGATTCTTTCTAGGGTTCTGCTATTTCTGGATCTGCCTTAGGTTTTTCCTAGTTCATCTTCATTCTTTCAATATTAGCAATCATTCTAGGGAAATCCAACACTTCATGGTCCATAGCTTTGCAACAAAGACAACTAGGTCTTCTCCCAAGGCATTCCTTAGCAAGATCCTCTCTTTCTTTTAAATGATCCCCATCTTCTCCTGTACTATGCACTAGGATCATAGGAGCTAACCTGCAACAAATTTTGTCTAGGATCCTGCATCCATTTGTTAGTCCAAACATTCTTTTTATGCATAGGTATAACATATCTTTCACTATTCTTATCAGATCTACTCATATCAAGCCTTCTTTCATCTATTAGTGCCCTAGTTTTTAAGCAAGGACAAAATCTATCAAACATACCTAGCTCCATACTCTAGAAACAATTTTTTTTACTTATCTTACTTTTACAGAGCATAAAGCTTACAGATCTAGAATTTTTCTACTATTCTTACCTTTATCAGAGCATGGAGCTTACAGATCTTACCTCTTTTCTTCAGATCTGACGTCTTTTCTTGGCACAAAGCTTCACAGGTCAAGTAAAATGTTGTGCACTAGGGCAATAGATCAACGCACAGAGCTTTCACAGTTTCAGGATGGATCTTTGCACAGAGCTTCTTCTTTCTCAGTTCCCAGCAATCACAGTTTCAGGTCCCAACAACGGAACCATTTGTTGGCACAGGGGAATACCCAAGGTTCAACACTACAACAACACACCAACAAAACCCTAACTATCGACCCTTTCGACAACACCTGCGAAGTAGATGAAGTCTCACCCGAGGTAGAGGCAAGGGTGGTTGCAAGACTCAAGTGTTTGCAACCTTAGTTAGGACACAAATATGTGATTATGATACTTAATAGAGCACTTAGCACCACCAGTCCCTCAATATGAAATCAATATCCACTTCGTTGATAAAACAGAGCTTCGCAACATTCACATTGATCTAGCGTATTCAAGCACTTAGCATAGGTAAAGTAGATCAGATCTGGTAGATCAAGCACTGAGCATATTCATATATATCAGATCTAACATTCTAGACATCATTAGCACTGAGCATAAGAAGATCTATTTAATCATCTCAAGCACTTAGCAAAAGAAGACATAAACACAATAAGACAAGCACAAAGAAGAACAACATAGTATTTACGTGGTTCACCCCCACCCTAGGGATACATCCACCAACTCTTCTTCTTTATTGTCTTTAGTCAATCGGTTACAAGCACAAAGACATGAAAACCCTACTCTGCATAGGACATAAGATCTGCACAGCTCACTAGATCCTTCTTCCTTGCATTACAACACAAAGCCTTCCACCGTCTGTTACAACCACTTACACTTAGCTCTGCAAGTCTCTTATAGTCATGAAAAAAGCACTTACAAACCCTACTTGCACTTAGCATACATCACATAGATTCCAATAGATGCCTTTCCTTACATTGCCTAGACATATATTTATACATAAAAAATGGGCCTAAGCATGGGTAAAACCCATGGGCCGACATCCCAATCACATTACATAATCCAAAAACCCAAAAAGGACCCAAAAGTGGGCTAGGATCCCTTGATCTCTGCTTCATCTTGTACTCCTCCTTCAACAGGCTGTCGAATTCCAAAATAGGTCAATATGACCAAGAATCTCCCAAAACTTGGTCAAGGGCCAACAGGCCCCCAACACTCACCCGTGACTCATCCTGAGTCACTCTGGTCTGACTAGTTTTGCCTCGAATGCCTCGATATGCTTCGACCTACTATTGTGCTATGACCTCTTGCTCGATGAACTCCTGGATCATTGCATCGTTAATAGGCCCTTCTAGGCATTGTTCTTCTGTGATGAAAAAACATATGACATCCATGATATAAGCTGACATGAAAAATGGGGTCGGTTGCCCTTTGGATTTTAGTGACTGATACCCTGTAATCTCTCTAACCAAGTTATTTGATAATATCTTGGCCCAATCAAATGAATATCCTTCTACTACTGTGTGCATAATAGGCACCCACGATAAATGGAAATGTGTTGTGTTTTCTTTCCCGTAGAGCCTACACATCATCATTGTTATGTACACTATGTGAGGTTCTAGTAAGGCAACTACATATACGTTGTGGGAATCAGCTCTAAACTTCTTGGGGTGAGAATACTAGTCCCTAATTAGGCCGGGAAGGTTTTTTCCATATTGGTCACATTCCTTTTTGCTAAAGTCGGCTAGGAAAATGGAGTTGTAAGTGAAATTGGGTTCAGGAGACAATTTGTACATCACATGTAGATGTTCAGGTCGGAAATACCCAACTATGGCCTTTTTTGAATTAAAGATGGTTCTGGTTGGGATACCCACATTCTCCAGTGCCCAACTGATCATGTCATTGTAAGGCGAGAGCCTAGGCCTCACCGCTATCTTATGTAACTCGGACTAGGCAACAATTGTGTATTTGGTAGCTTGGTCTTCCTTCTCATTGTCACTTGAATCATCCAAGCAATTTAGCAATTCATACTGTAGAATATTGGATGTTTGCATCCAAGATTTAACAATATCTATGCTTCTGGGTGAGGTGTCGAAGAGGACATTTGCGCTCTGGCTTGAACTTTCACCAGTCAATTTAAGTGCTTTCCATGGAGCCATGGTATCAGACCCTTGAACTCTGTTATCTGCCACATGAAATACGTAAAATCCTTTAGCTGGGAAAACTTACTGCTCAATAGAAATGTATAATGAAATTCAAATTCAAAACTCTTTTCCTTTAATTGCATCGATCAACCAATACCTTTACTGACAGAGTATTTACTTTCTTTAATGAATCATATTTAAGCGGTGGCTTAAGATCTTGTTTGGAATGATTGTCGTAGATGCATTATTAATGCCATTTATTTTTTGGTGGTTCATGCTTGGGAAAAGCACAGACGAAATTTGAATTTGTCTGAGTCATCAGTAGGCGATGGGTTAATTAAGAGATAATCATTTGTTAAAGCATCTGTTAATCACATTTATCATGAAGTAAATTTCAGCATTTCATCTCTCGGGGGATCTTATAATAGCCTGAGGTATAACTTACGAAATGTGAAATCACGATGTGATTAGTTAATTTTAATTGCATTTAAGCCTTTTAATTAGTCATGATTAACCTCAAAGATTTCGGGGTTTCGGGTCTCAGGATATTGATAGTCGTTATATGTTAGGATCCCCGAAACGTGAAATTGCAACAAGATTTATTAATCGTTAATTGTTCTTAATCCTTAATTAACCTGGTTTACCGCTTAAGACAATTTCGTGATTTCAGATATCGAGACTTTGGAAACACTGCATGTTGAAATACTTACATCGTAAAAATTCGAAACGTGACATTTGAAAGTAGTCTTTTAGTGATTTGACTCATTAACGAGTAGGCGGCTCCATAACTTTTAAGAGATTAGGATCGTTTGATTTAAGGTGAGACTTCATCAATGGTGATACTTAAGCACACATTGTTTTTATTTAAACGAGAATAAAATCTATTTAAAATCTACAATTTATAAAAAATTATGTGTTCCAACACTACTCATAGAAATAAGACATACCTTTTGAACCAGTAGATAGATCTGATGTACCTAATCATTGTAGACCTTCCTGGGAGCTTGCTTTAAGACTCTAGAGACCTATCATCTTCATATTCTCAAGTTTTATGGATTTATCCTCATGTACGTGCCCTATTATACTGTTAGCTCACGTACATATGTTCCCTGCTCCACTTCAACCCCCGTACACCTAAAAAACTAGGGTTTTTTCAGTATTCTCTGTAATTCTGAAACATTCACTGTCAACCCTTCATGCTACCTCAGACTTGTACAACTTCATATGTATCAATGAGTACCTTCAATAAACCTTTCACAATAATATATATTCAATGTGATCCATAGGTACTAATAGGAGAGCCTTTCTCTCTTATTTATACTTCCATGTAGCTTGCTCAAGGGGTTACCTTCTAAACAACTTAACCCAATTTCTTTCTTTTAGGGCTAACCCAATTCTAACCATTTTTCAACTTCTAACCCACTTTGTTACAAATAGTAAATTATCCACTTCTAGTTGCAATTAATTTATTTTTAATTATTTTATTATTGCAACAACTTAACCCATGATTAACTTCTAGTTTCAATCACTTGACTAGCCAACTTCTTATAGGAGATTCTAGAATAATTTTGACTTCTTTGATTTCTAGATAACTCATGAGGGTTCTCCAACTTCACAAGGCCATAACTCTCTAACCGTGTGGAGTTATGTGATGTTCCACATATCCCTGGAAATGGCATGACATGTACTATCCATATAGAATAGTCTTACCTTCAAATATTTTAATCTACATACCATTATACAACAATCAAAATGAAGTCCCTTATCCATATTGTTGGGGCTACCGAAATTGCTTCAAGGGTTGACATCAATGACAACCAACCCAATTAATAAAAAAATCTCCTCTGTTCTCTCTTTCTAAGGATCTAAATTGTCGTTGTTCTCTCTTTCCAAGGATCTAAAATCTCCTATGTTCTCTCTTAAATTTCCTCTATTCTCTCTTTCCAAGGATCTAATTCTCTGACCTGCATCTAGTGAATCTCTCCCCCTTTGACATCAATGGCAAAGGTAACTTCCCATCCATGGCTTCTCCCCCTAACTTAACTATCCTTGGGGATGCTCCCCCTGACTGAACTCTTCCTTAACCTTCTCCCCCAACCTAAACTATCCTCTTGATGGTGATTCCTCATGTAAATCTAAAACATATAATATAAGCATTAAAAAGCATCCATTTTGGAGTATAAATTACTCTGAGTCTCTGGCGAAGATCCTCAAAAGCTTCCCTTGGAAAAGGTTTTGTGAAGATATCTGCAACCTGCTATTTTTTTCCCACATATTCAACTGTGATGTTCTTCTCTGCAACCTGTTCCCACAGAAAGTGATACCTGATTGGAATGTGCTTCATCTTGGAGTGCATAACTAGATTCTTTGAGATATCAATAGCACTTGTATTATCACAATGTATAGGTATGGGCTCATCATACTCAACCTGTATATCTGTCAAAGTTTGTTTCTTCCATAGAACATGTGTACAACATGTTGTTACTGCAATATACTCTACTTAGACTATAGATAATGATACTGATGATTGTTTCTTTCTTAGCCAAGATACCAAACACTTAGCTAGGTAGAATGTCTCTCCACTGGTGCTTCTTTGATCATCAATGCAACTTTCCCAATCTGCATCTGTGTAGGCAATAAATGATAAGCCCTTTCCTTTTGGTTACCATAATCCAAACTCTTTTGTGCGCTTGAGATATTTGAAAATCCTATTCCGTACTAGAACATGTGATTCCTTTGGTGTTGCTTGAAATCGTTCCACCTGTCCAACTACCTGCATTACATATGCTTTGGATGTTGTCACGTAAAGTAAGTTGTCAATCATTGACCTATACTGTCTCTGATCTATAGTCTTTGAATCATCATCTTTTCTCAACTTACAACTGGTTTTCATAGGAGTGTTAACTAGTTTGCAATATTCCATTCCGAACTTCTTTAGCATTTCTCTGATATACTTAGTTTGAGAAATAAAGATTCCTTGGTTTCTTTGACATATCTGAAGACCCAAAAATAAGTATAGTTCTCCAAGTAATGACATTTCAAATTCATTTTTCATATCCTTTGCAAATTTCTGGCTTAACCTATCATCATCACTTCCAAAAATAATATCATCAACATAAACTTCAATTAATAAAATAGTATCTTGAGTTACCTTGATGTAGAGGTTGTTGTTTGCATTTCCTTTTATGAACCTGACTTGTTGTATATATATATCCATTCTAGAGTAGCATGCTCCAGGAGCCTATTTTAGACCATACAAAGCCTTCTTCAATCCACACATGTAATGTTCATTCTCTGACAGCTAAAATCCTTCTGGTTTTTCAATGTATACTTCTTCTTCAAATTCTTCATTCAGAAAAGTTGATTTCACATCCATCTGATACACTTTAATATTCTTGTAGCATGCATAAGCTAAGCTAAATTGATTTGCTTCCATTTTGGAAACTGGGGAAAACGTCTCTTCAAAGTTGATACCTTCAACTTGTGCGTATCCTTTACATACCAATCTAGCTTTGTTCTTGGTAAGTTGTCCATCTTCATTCAATTTATTTCTTAAGCCCCACTTTGTGCCAATCACATTCTTATACCTTTTTCTTAGAAACAATCTCCAAGTGCCATTCTTCTCTATTTTATCTAAATCTTCATTCATGGCCTTTTTCAAGAATTCATCCTTCTTGGCTTCTTCAAAACTGTTTGGTTCAATCGAAGATAAGAGTGCTAAGTACAGTTGTTCTGGTGAATGATTTTTTCTTCTAGTCTCAATTCCTGCATCTTTGTTCCCAATAATTTGATATGAAGGATGATTCTTTTGTATTCGTTTTCTAGGTGTCTTTGGAGGTACGTGTTGACCTTGCTCTTCTACTTCCATCTGATCTTCTTAGTCTTCCCCTTATAGAGCTTCTTCATCCTTTACTTCTTCTTTGTAAACATGTTCCAATGATTCCTTTTCTTCTTCCTTTAATTTTTGTCCACGTGTTTCATCAACTGTTACATTGATGCTTTCCACAAATTTGTTGAGCCTTAGATTGTAACACTTGTATGATTTCCCTGTACTTGAGTAACCAACAAGTACACCTTTGTCCATAGGAGAGTCAAAATTTATCATTCTTCCATCTTCTCTTTTGATGTAGCATTTGCTTTCGAACACTCTGAAGTGCTTCACATTTGCAGGTCTTCCTTTCCATAGCTCATAGGGAGTTTTTCACTATTGTTCCTAAGTATTACTCTGTTTTGAATGTGAACTGATGTATTCACTTCATGTGTCCAAAAATAATCTGTCAACTTGCAATCCATTAAAATTGTTCGAGCCATTTCCTGTACTATCTAATTTTTTCTTTTGACAACCCCATTCTATTGAGGTCTCCTAATAACAAAGAATTTCCTTTTTATTCCATGCTTGTTGCAGAAATCCATAAATTTTTCTAAAGCAAACTCTTCTCCATTTTCATATCTCAAATATTTGATTTTTTAATCCATTTCATTTTCAACCATTTCCTTGTATACCTTGAAGTTTTCTAATGCTTTTGACTTATTCTTGAGAAAAAAAACTACAGTCATTATTGTATAATCAACAACCAATAACATAAAATATTTCTCACCTTTTAAACCATTTGTTCTAGTTGTTCCGACTATATAAGTATGCGCAATTTCCAGTGGTCTTGTTGTTGAGTATTCCTTTGATTTGAACCTCATCTTTGTTTTCTTTCCTCGTTGACAATGCTTGCATAATGTGTTGGTTGGTTTTGTGATCTGGGGCATTTCTCTGACTGTTTCCTTTTTCTGAATTTGATGAGGTTATTGAAGTTTATGTGACCCATTCTTTTGTTCCATAGCCAAACTTCATCTTCCTTTCCTAGACAACACTTTTCACTTCTAATTTCACTTAATACATATATGTTGCTTGAAGTTCTTGTAGTTGCTGCAATCAATTTTCTTGATCCTTCTTTTATTATCTCTCACTTGTGTGAATCAAATGTAATTTTATGACCTTGTTCACAAATTTGACTTACACTTAGAAGATTATGTTTCATATCTTCCACTAGTAGAACATTTTCTGCCTCGGTATTCTTGTTTCCAATTTTGACTGTGCCCTTTCCAATGATTCTAGCTAAGTCATCATTTCCAAAGGAGACTAATCCATATCTTTCCTTTCTTAATGTAAGAAATATGTCTCCATCATTTGTCATGTGCTTTGAACATCCACTGTCAACATACCAACAACGTTTCTTGTGTTTAGCTTATAGAGTGAGTGTCTATTCTTCATTATTAAATTGATCTTGCTTTATTATCCATATTCTTTGCTAAGGTTCTTGGTTGTGACTGTTGTTATTTTGTTTTGACTCTCTAGGAGGTTATGTATGTTCCTGCTTGAAGTTGAAGAACTTCTGAAAGGAGTTACTCTTATGAATCCTTCTTCATTCTGAGGCCTACTATTTCTGAGTATCACTGATTTCGAAATGTGACTCTTCTAGGCTGAGGAGTGTCCCTGTGATCTTCCCTGTAAAACTTCTTGTCTCCTCTAACTGTCTCTGCATAGCTTCTTGGTTGTGTTTCTTTATCTGTGGTTTTGGAGCTTGAGCCTCTTTTTGTCTAATTTTATCCTAGCCTGGACTTGTCATGATGTGGCTATTGACTGTTGATAATATTATCCAAAACCTTTGAGTTGTTCTGCATGTTCTTTTGTTGAAGGTATTTTCTCAAAGTAACAACCTCTTCTTCCAAATTTCCAATGATCCTATCTTTTTCTTCCAGTTGTTCTTTGAGTTCTTCTTCGATTATTTTGTCTTATTCTATTTGAACCTTTAATTCAATGGTAATCTTCTCTATTTATTCATAGTTTGAATTCCGAGTGTCATCTTTCTTTTCTATTTCTTCCTGGAGTGTCTTGTTTTTCTTGTTTTCTCTTTTTATAACTTCTATAGCACTCAACAGTCCTTCTTTGTAGTCAACTTTTTCTTCTTCATAATCCTCTTATATGTCTTATTTATCAGAGTCTTCTATTGCCATGAATAGAACTCTTTCTATCTCACTTTCACTGACTTCATCTTCATCTAATGAGGAGTAGTTTTCTTTGGTGCAAAAAATTTTCTTGATGAATTTATTTTTGGTTGTTTTGCCTTTATATGTTTGTTTGTTCTTTGAATCACCCTCTTCATTTCTTTTCTTTTTCTTGTGCAGACATTTTTTAGAAAAATGACCAATACCATCACAGTTAAAACAAATCAATGGAAGCTTACCTTTATATCTGTTGTTGGTTCCCTTTTTCAATCTTCTGACAAAGATGGCCACTTCTTCATCGTATTCTGAGATGTCACTTCTGCTACTATATTTTTTTCCATTTTCTTTATCTTTTTCTTTGAACTTTTGGATGCTTTGAATGTTGTTTCATTTATACCTGGATGTACATGTTCAGTTTGTTAAAACTCTAATCATAAGTTAGTTAGTTTACCTAAATGTTATACAGTTACATGACAATTATGGTCTTATTGTATTATATATGTACATCTATGTACATGATTATTTGAAGCATTGATGAATATAGACTATGCCTTTTTTGCCAGAATTTATTTATCTCAGTTCATCATGGTTTCTTGATTGCTTGAGTTATTTCCATTATATATCTGTTGTTTTCTTCATTATGAATCTAACAATGGTGCCAGATCATGATACTGATCTTATGGGCCTGGTAGCACCATGGTAGATGAAGAAAAGAGGAACCAAGGAGTGAGCCAATGAAGGAGGCATTAAAGGGATTGTGTGAGCCAATGAAGGATCCACCAGTGTATGGGAAAGATGCGTGGAAGAGAAAGTCGCCAGACTGTTTGCGATATGTGTGAAGGAAGCGAACTGTTTTTTGGTTTGGGGAACCAAAGAAAAAAGAGGCCTCATTATCGTGTGAAGGAAATTAGAGGTTGAGGGATCCCTTCGCATGAGAGAGCACAAGCCTGTGAAGGAGAATCTACAACCAGGTAATGGGTAATTGTTGATCTTTCCATTTGTCAATAAAATAAAGGGTCGTCGTACATAGGAAAAAGATTTTCTAAATACTCACAAGCCAAGATATGACAATTTATATTTCATTTTTTTAAAGACAAGGGTTTTCCAAAATATACATTAGATCTACGACCTGGTCATCATTATTGATAAGCCACATAGTTTATATTTTGTTTTTAAAGACTAGCGTTATCTTTGTGAGAAATATATTTGTTGGGAGAATTGTATTCGACCTCCTCTGCGTGAGAAGTATTTGTGAGCCCGCAGAAACGTACGAAAATTAAAACTGTAGTCTATGCTGGAATTTGGCCGTTTCGTGTTGTTTGGTTGGCTGCCCGCGAATTATAATCATGTCTAATGAGGACAACCATTTCAAGTCCAAGGATCCTGGAGTCTTGAACGATTGAACAGAGTCTTGAGCGAATGATTGTTTGGCTGGAAATGAATGATATATCAAAGAATTTGAGGTAATACTTTCATGTGACTTTTTATATTTAAAAGTGAACGATTGAACGGAGTCTTGAACGAATGATTGTTTGGTATATCAAAGGAAAAGGACAACGCTTCCAAGAAAGTCAAATATTGGAAAGAGTGGCTATAAAGTCTCATCAAATCTCAATTTTATTATTGGTAACATGCGAGAGCTTGGGAATTAATTTTAAAGTTAGCGATAGTTGTGGGGTAAACACCATTGTTGAGAGGAAGCATTGGATTGTATTCAAAATAGTTGTTGTTTGCATAAAATATTGCTTTATGAGGGCTATAGCTTGCAAGATCTCTTAATAAAAACTTTTGGAGTGATAAGTCATATACTCAATATCTCTTAAAATATTTTGGAGTGATAAGTCATTAAGTTTATAAAAAAAAAAAGAGTGTATTTCAAGGAAACATAAGGAGTTATAAGAATGCTCTCATTATAAATGCTTGCAATTGCAAAATTGTTTAATTGTTTGTAATTGGAGTTATAAGGGTTTGTTATTTGTTTGAAGACTTTTTGTAAAGGTGTTAGAAGAAGTTTTTTGGAAGTTATAATGAAGTTATAAGGTGGTTGTAAAGGTGTTATAAGGGGTCCAACAAATTGCATTTGAAAAATTGTATTTGGTGTTATTTGTAGACCCACCCGAAATTGAATAAGGGGGTCTATATTAGGATCTTTGTGTGCGTCTCTTGGCATGCACAACAGGATATAGATCCTATAGTTTTTTAGCAGCATTCATACAAGGAACAATTGCTCTTCGCATGCACAACAGGATACATAATTGAACTTTGTGGCATCAACATACAAACAAATGGCAAGAATTGAAGAAATACTTACAATATTGCACACATTAATTAACTCAACTACAAAATCTACAATTGCAATAAACAAGCACACTCTTAGTACAATGATTACTTGTTCACAAGTAACACACAAGAAGATTGATTTGTTCAAACTTCAAAACAAATTGTTTTCTGATGAGTTAAGTTTGCTTTGACACCAACAATGTGATTTTAACAAACACAATGACATCAAGGATGAGAATGAAGATGCTCAATTGACTAGTCATGATAGTCATAAACATGAAGATGAGTTGGATGAAGTCCCTATGTCAGAAAAATTTGTAGATAAATGTGGCAAAGAAATTAGAATTGTTCGACCATGGGAAGAATTACGATTTAAATGAAATCGATATGGACTAGGATATGTAAAGGATGCTGACAACATTTTTCATTTTCCTAATTATTGTGAACCTGTTTTCTTTGTGAGTGAAGGTTTTTTGAATGATGATAAGAAGACAGAGCTTGAGGATATTGGTAAGGAACATGTACAGGATATTGTGGATGAAGATGTTGTTATAGATATTCCAAATCATGATAATAAGTCAGATAAAGAACCCATATAGTGCAAACAATGTCACCGGTTTGGCCATGATAAGTCAAACTGTTTTGATCTTCACCCATGCAAATTTTGTGGGAAGAAAAATGACCCCTCAGTAAGGTGTCAAAAGCACAAGCAGAAACATATTAATTTTGAATGGTTAGGGAATTGGTGTTGGCATTTGGAAGCCAATTTATTGGAGCAGTCTTATCACCGGATTTATACACAAGTACAGTCGTACTTGATTGGATATATTTCTACAATTGACAGACATGAATGTTTTTCAAGATTGGATGATATAGGGTATGATCGGGGCCCAGTTGATGTAATCTTCTGAGTTGAAGATTGAGTCTTCAGACTCCGTCGGAAGACAGTTTGATTAACCTTTTCCACTTTACATTGTACACATTGTTCCAATAACTTATATAGGTGTTGGATCTCTTCTTGGCCATACTTGTGAATGACGATCAAGGGAATTTGAACCACTTGTCCCTGACAGGGGGGAAATCTAAATTTTCAGTCAGGTTCCAAGTTTGATTTAGAGCCTGTGAACAGATGATCAAACATGCAACCTAGTTCCTAGTATGTAGTCTTGTTCTTGAACATATTGTTCTTGATAGTTTGTGGTTAGCTTAAAACCACCAATTGATCAGAAGACATGAAGTTCTGCTTGTTACATTTTCATATTTTTGAGCCTTGATCTCTTGTTAGTTTATGGTCAACTTAAAACCATGCCATTTAGTAGAAGACATCAACTTCTACTAGACATTCTGTTTGTGGTCATCCTAAAACCACCGGTTTGGTTTGTGGTCATCCAAAAACCACCAAATGAGTTTTTGGTCACCCTTAAACCACCAATTTAGTAGAATACATCAGCTTCTGCTATTTTTTTCAGAGTTCAGAGAGCATCTTCAGCTAGCCCTCTGAATATTCGCTTGACACATTGTTGATTGTCAAGTAGTGGCAGTTTTTTAGGCAAGAACGAACTTATGATTAAGGGGGGATGCTAAAACTCTAATCATAAGTTATTTAGTTAACCTAAATGTTATACAGTTACATGACAGTTATGGTCTTCATGTATTATATATGTACGTCTATGTACATGATTATTTGAAGCATTGATGAATATAAAGTATGCATTTTCTGCCAGTATTTATTTATCTCAGTTCATCATGGTTTCTTGATTTCTTGAGTTATTTCCATTATATTTCTGTCATTTTCTTCATTATGAATCTAACAGATTTCTAATTTCATAGGTTGTGAAGATTCCATGTAGTTCATCCATGCTTATTAAGTCTAGATTTGTTCTTCCTTCTAGTGTTGAGATCTTAGGATCAAATCTCATTGGAAGAGATTGTTATAGAAAGATTTGCCTCACCCCATGAAATCTTGCACAGAGGGCCTTGTTCCATTTCCCTATGCAGACTTGAAGTCCCTTTTTGAAAATCCCAGAGCTAAAAACACATTTTTTTCACATATACGCACCCTGCCTATATTACAACATGTGTATATGCAGGTTGCACCACTACAACCTGTGTACATCAGGATTTGTGCCCAAAATTGAAAAATGGTGTCGGGTTTCCATATCATGTCATGAGATCAATGATCCTTGGCCTTCCATATACTAGAAATAGTCTAAATCTTCCCTTCAATTCCACTTGAAGGCTATAAATGGGCCAAATCCGAGCTATGGAAAGAAGGAGAAAGAATTCAACTTTGAGAGTAAAGTTACTCTAGAGAAATTATTCACTTCATATTGATTGCTTGACATACTAACATTATATATTATCACCATATGCTTGTGTTGCTTGGTTTTTCAGGGCTAGTTGTAGGCATATTGCTTTGGGTCAAGTGCTCAATAGTGGACTTCATCAAACGTTTGGATGAGGTAGGCCTTTTATCTTGTCTTTCTAGCATATTTTCTTATATAACATATTTGATATTAGAGTTGATTTCTGTAGTCATTTCAGTTTGTTGTGGTTTACCCCTAACCATAGAGAGATTTTCCTCGTAACATAATTGGTGACCATACTATTATAGCAAGATTTTCCTCACCCCATGCAATATTGCACAGAGGGCCTTGTTCCATTTCCCTATGCAGACTTGAAGTCCCCTTTTGCAAATCCAATAGCTAAAAACACAATTTTTCCACATATACGTGCCCTGCCTATATTACAACATGCGTATATGCAAGTTGCACCACTACAACCTGCATACATCGGGTTTTGTGCCCAAAATTGAAAAATGGTGTCGGGTTTCCATATCATGTCACAAGATCAATGATCCTTGGCCTTCCATACACTAGAAACGGTCTAAATCAACCCTTCAGTTCCACTTGAAGGCTATAAATGGGCTAAATCCGAGCTATGGAAAGAAGGAGAAAGAATTCAACTTTGAGAGAAAAGTTACTCTGGAGAAATTACTCACTTTACATTGAGTTTTCATCCCTTTATCCTTGAAGTCTGAACACATTGTTCATCCCCCAAGCTCTTTCCTTATTGATTGAGAACTTCATTGTCTCTCTTATAAGAGCTTGCCTTTGGTGGAGGATTGAAGTGGTGGAGGACCAGCTGGAAGGTGTACATAGACCAAATAAAACTCCACAGTGCTCGGAGGTTTCATATTATTAATTCAAAATGCGGATACATTTTATATATATACGCAAATAGACAGTTAAGCGGTGGATAGTTCTAAGCGGTTAAACAAAATGTGCATAGCTGTCGGAGAATAAAAAAAACTGTGGATAACTTTCGGAGGATTAGTTAACATTCCCCCCCTTAATTCGAAGGGAATTTTTTTTTTTTTTTTNCTGGGGGAATCGGCAACTCTTGGTTCTCGTACTTGCATGACACGGGGTCGATCCCCAGGCGGCTACCACTATAACCCTAGGTGCAACCACCCAGCCCGCAAGAATAGCGCACGAGTAAGTCCGGGTGAGAATCGAACATGAGACTTCATTTACAAATTTCCTTCCATTTACACGGCACTTGCCAATCCGTCTACACCCGTGCGGGCAATTCGAAGGGACATTTTTCATCCCAAACATCATTCGAAATTTTTCAAATTTCTCTCGACCCAAAGCTTTAGTAAAGATGTCTGCAATTTGCTTTGAAGTGGAACAATGATTGAGATGAATGGTTTTGGACTCAACATGATGTCGAATCAAATGATATTTGGTGTTGATATGTTTGGCTCGATCATGGAATTTAGGATTTTTGGCCAATTGTATTGCATAATTATTGTCAACAAAGAGAGACGTCGAAGTCATCTGTTTCTCCTGCAAGTCTTCAAGAATTTTCTGAAGCCAAATGATTTCTTTTGTGGCCTGAGATGCTGCAACGTATTCAGCTTCAGTTGTAGAATCAGCAGGAACTTATTGCTTTCATGATCTCCAAGTGATGACTTTTGATCCAAGATTCATCAAATAACCTAAAGTAGACACCCCATGCTCTGTATCTCCATCAAAGTCAAAATCTAAATAACCAATGAGATGGAAGTCTAAAACTTTAGAATATTTGATGCCATATGATTGAGTGCCTTTTAAATATTTGAGCACTCGTTTTGCTGATGTCCAATGACCTTCACAGGGCTGATGCATAAACCTGGAAAGTATTCCTACAAAAAAATTTATGTCAGGACGAGTAGTAGTAAGATAAATTAAACTTCCAACAAGTTGTCTGTACTTTGTTGGATCTTCAAATGCACTACCTTCATTTGAAGTAATCTTTAGATTCTACTCCATTGGATTAGAAAGAGGATTACAATCCTTCATCTCAAATTTGCTCAATAGTTCTCCAATATATTTCTTCTGAGAAATAAAAATGTGCTTCGATTTTTGATCTACTTCGATCCCTAGATAATAATATAGTAATCCCAAATCTGTCATATCAAAAACCTTTTGCAACTCATTTTTAATAGATGTTATATAATCATCATTATTTACTGTGATAAGCAAATCATCGACATAAACAACTATATATACAACTAATCTTCCAACTTTCTTAAAAAATAAAGTTGCATCATCTAGATTGAAATGCTTATAATTCAACTTGAGAAGATGTTCAGTTAACTTTTCATACCAAGCATGAGGTGCTTGTTTTAAACCATACAATGATGTTATCAATTTGCATACTTTATGTTATTTTCCTTTAATAGAAAAACCCTCTGGCTTCAACATATAAACATCTTCTTTTAAATCTCCATTTAAGAAGGCAGATTTTACATCCATGTGATGTATTTTCCATCCTTTTTGAGCTGCAAGAGAAAAATAGTTCTAATAGTGCCCCATCTTTCTATAAGAGCAAATTTTTCTGTATAATCAATGCCTTATTTTTGTGCATACCCCTTTGCTACAAGTCTTTCTTTGTTCTTATCAAGAGAACCATCAGCTTTATATTTAGTTTTATAAACCCGCTTACTACCAATTGGTTTGATGCCAATAGGAAGATCCACCAACCTCCAAGTGCCATTTTTAATAAGAGCATCATAATCTTTTTGCATTGCATCTTTCCATTCATTACAACTAGTGTCTTCTTCAAAAGTAGTAGCTTCATTAACAACAGAAAAGTTTAACTCAAATTCACCATACATTTTTGGCATTGTCTTGGTTTGTGTTGATATGCGTATTGATTGTTGCAATGTTTGCTCAGTTTCAAGAGTCTTTGAAATAGGTTCTTCAGAACCATTATCATCCTCCAATTTTTCCTCAGTAGGAACATTATTATCAACCAATTGTTCTTCTACAGAAACATTATTATCATCAAAAACATTGCTATCAACTAATTTTTCTTCATTCTTTGATGTGGTCTCATTCTCTGGTGTTGTTGAAGGAAAATCCACAGACTGGTCTAGAATATGAATCCCCCCTTCAAGATGTGGAAGATAATTATCCCATTCATAAAAAAAATTCTTGGAAGAGAATCTTTCCAAATGATTGAGTTTCCTATCAATAGTAGAAGCATCTTTAGCAAATTCGAGAAAAACAACATCTCTCGAAACAACAAATTTCTTGTCTTCCTCATCATACAATCGATAAGATATGGAGGTATTAGAATACCCCAAGAAAAGACATTTGCGACTTCTTGCACCCAATTTTTCACGTTGTTGTTTAGGAATTAAAGCATAACATGGAGAACCAAAAACTCTAAAATGTTGAACAAGAGGAAGACGATTATACCATAATTCATAAGGGGACTTATTATTGATGGCAGTAGAAGGACATCGATTGTGAATATAAACTGTACAAAGTACTTCTTCTCCCCAAAACATCAACCTGACATTCTGAAAAAACATCATTGACCTTACCATATTAAGCAAAGTTCTGTTCATGCGCTCTGCTACACCATTCTGTTGTGGAGTATAAGGAACAGTGGTCTGATGTTTAATACCATTATCTTGTAAGTACTTTTCAAATTCATTAGAGGTGTATTCACCACCATTATCTGATCTTAGAGTGTCAATATTAAGTTGAGTTTCATTTGTAATCCATAAATGAAAATTCTTAAAAGTTGCAAAAACATGAGATTTCTCTTTCAACAAATAAACCCAACATATCCTGGTGTAGTCATCAATAAAAGTTAGCAGATATTTATTACCATTTGTAGATTGAACAGGCATGGGCCCACATAAATCAGAATGTATGAGACCTAACTTCCTGGAAGCTTGGGAAGTAGATCCATAAAAAGGTTTTTTATAATTCTTGCCTAAAATACAAGCATTACATGGAGAAAGATTTCTTGGAATAGTAGGAAGCCCTTGAATACCTTGTTGTTTCATAATCCAGATACTATCATAATTAATATGACCAAAACGAGCATGCCACAATAAGCTGGAAGAAAAAGTATCACTATGCTGAGCCAAAAGAACCGAATTAGATTCAAAATAGGATGTCCCTTTAAGTTTTAAAAGTTTGTCTTCTTCAACACCAGTCATAACAATCACTTGATCAGATGATTTTCTTATTTCAATTATACCATCAAACATATGTATAGAATGTCCCTGTTGCCTAATATGTATGAGAGACATCAGATTTCTTTTTAATTGAGGAATGTAAAGAACATCATGCAAAATATAATCAACAAGTCCTGGTAGGTGAAGTCGAATAGATCCAATTCCCGAAGGATTTAACTGGGACTTATCAAAAAAATAAACTATTCCATCAATGTGATTACTGAATGTCTCAAAAAAATCTCTTTTGGAGGTCATATGGCAAGTGGCTCCAGTATCTAAAATCCAAGTGTCTTCCCAAGAAGCAAAAGAAGTGCTAAAAACTTCATTTATACTAAGATTACAATGTGCAACAATATAGTTGCCAGATTCAGGTGGTTTTCCTTTGTCTAGAGGTTGTTTCTCTTTCTTCTCACTAATCCTTTCCCAAGGAGTGCGACAATGAGAAGAGGTATGACCCAGTTTACCACACCTATATCACTTAAGGGATTGTTTATCATTCTGAAAATGTTTTTGTTGTCTATCATCTTGTTGTATGTCTCCTTGATGATAATGACCCCTCCTGCCTCTAAATGGTCTCCTACCACGACCTCTGTTACTATTGTCAAATCTAGCAAACTCTCCTCTAGGTTTCTACTCTTTCTGTGCAACACACAAAGTCTCAACTGTGGAAGTGGAAAAATATTCCTTCTTTCCAAAAGCTTTCTCTCTTTTGGCAATTTTGTCTACAAGAGTATCAAAAGTCATGGATTTCATCTGTCCACTAGCTTGAAGAGACTCTAAGTAGTGTGAATAGGTAGGATCTAGGGCTTTAATAAATGCAGTGAGTTGTAAATCAACTTTGACACCAGTTGAGTCAATATCATGAAAAAGAGATTTAATTTTGGAAGCTAACTTCATGGGATTATTATCTTTCAGTTCCAGATTAAACAACTTCATCAACAATTGTATAATTTCCAGCTCTGAATGGGAGTAAAGATCTTTTAATTTCTGTAATGCTTTAAACGTTGTGGTGCTGGAAAGAATATGTCTACTTACCTCTTCAGTGACTGAGGCAGAAATTAAAGCATGTGCCTTTTTATATTTACTCTTCCAAATTGCAAGTTGTCTGGCATCTGCAGGTTGCTGTGGGTCATTGTCATCCTTGCCTTCACAAATTTCCTCCCATAAATCATTAAAAATAAGAGTACTTTTTATTTTTCGAAACCATTCTTGGTAATTTTCTTGTCCTGAGATCACTACTCCCACAATTGATACTAATGAATGCATTGTAAACTAATCTCTGTAAATGAAATTCCACTTGGACAAGAAAAAGAAAAAGAAAAATTCACAACACCTTCAACCTTGGCTGCTATGTAGACTGCTCACAGCAACTCTCGTACACAAGCCTAGTGACTGGATGTTGGAGGGCCTTCAGGCACTCATTGTCCCTTCGCTGCAACCACACAAGGCTTCGCCAATGTTTCATGACCTCTCACACCCTCTCACACAGGGACACAAAATACACGCAACCACACAAAATAGTATGGAGTTTTAAAAAAAAATGTGGTTAAAAAATTGTGGCTCTAATACCATTATACACAGGCCAAATAAAACTCCACAGTGCTCAGAGGTTTCATCTTATTAATTCAAAATGTGGATACATTTTATATATATACGCGAATAGATAGTTAAGTTGTGGATAGTTCTGAGCGGTTAAATGAATTGTGGATAACTGTCGGAGGATAAATGAACTGCGGATAACTGTAGATGATTAGTTAACAGAAGGCACTTAGTTTCTCAGTTCCAAACTATGCCGACATAGAAGTTTGTAACCCATTCACTTATGATGATTATATCTTAATAGAAATACTCTTTTCTCGTCCAATTAATATCTCACAAATATTTGAATTATTATTCCATGGGAGTATTTGTTATGAATCTTGATGGATTATGATATTGAATGTGCTAACATTATATATTATGACCATATGCTTGCGTTGCTTGGTTGTTGAGGACTAGTTGCAGGCATATTGCTTTGGGTCAAGTGCTCAATGTTGGACTTCATCAAACGTCTAGACCAGGTAGGCCTTGTATCTTGTCTTGCTAGCATATTTGTTTATATATCATACTTGAGATTAGAGTTGATTTCTGCAGTCATTTCTATTTGTTGTGGTTTACCCCTAGCCATAGAGAGATTTTCCTCGTAACAGAATTAGCAACCATACTGGGGATAAAATCTTCTTTTTGGTGTTTGGATTGTTTTTCTCCTTAGATTTCTCTCATTCATATTGAGTTTCTTGTCGTATGATTGCTTGACAACCTCTCTTCACTTTGAGTCTAATTTTCTTATCCTTCTCCTTAGCCTGGATGCGTTTTGACACTTGTATGTAGTTTATGCTTGACAGATGCGTACATACACTTGTTGTGCTTCTGCAAGTTGCGAACATATGCACTTTTCCCTTGAACAATCATGTACATCAACCTTTGTTGCTTGATTGCTAGGTAGGTTTTGATTATTTATGAGTCTCCTTGGGTCTCTGTGGTGACTGTTAAGTGTCTATGGTATGATAGGAAACCTGTCTTTGGTTGAATTTTTGGGCAGTGCCTTTCTCATCATCTTTTCGTTTTGATTGTCCTTGCACCTTGGACTAGGTGTTTTGCTACTTGATATCCTACTTGGTTTGTCCTTGTCTATACACATTAGAGTCGTTATATCAAGTTGTTGTTCAGTCCTTGCATTTTCATTTTTCTTATATTGAAAATACAAAAATATTAGGCATTTTACATTGATTGGCATTTTTATCTCTTGAGTCTTTTGTCATTTATCTTAGTGCATGTAAAAAAATATTGCATTTTTATTTTAGAGTTGCAGAATTGAATTGAAAATTGCATTTTTTAAGAAGCATATCATTTATTGAAAATTGAAGTTAGGACTTTGCATTGTGTTCATATTCATTTATTTTACCCGTTGAGTCATAAAATCACTAGTTTCATGACCTCACCTTTTGAGTAAGCAAGGACATTAAAATTAATGCTATAATTTAAAATTGATTAGTAATGATTTTATTTTCTAAGGTGCACCAACTAGCTAGGATTTAGAGACTTGGAATAGGATTTTGTGATTTAACTTCTCCAAGGTTATTAAATCGACATATGTGTCTCACTAAGGGAGTTGATAAATCCATTGTATAATCAGTAATATTAGGAGGCTCCTCTTACACTGTAGTTAAACACGAGGTCACGTGAAATCGGTTGAAGGGATATCCCCCCGATACCTTCATAGCGTCAGACATATTTTTGGGGATCTATTCATATCTGGGGATCTTGCTAGTGCCCTTACCTTCGTGAGAGGTGGTGCTTTCAACGTTTCAGGCTTTGCTACCCTGCCCATACAGTGGACCTAACTTACGACTATTCGCTTGCACGTCAGTTATAATGTGGTTAATTAGTTGCTTGAATTAGGTGCAACATAGGTTACTTGCAGGGGTTATTCTGCAAGTACCCTAGGTCAAATAAGGGTTGGACATCACACATCCTTTATGGAGGATTACCTCTCCCAGGGGATCTAACTAACTGGTTGTTAATCCCACGAGGTCCCTTATAACTGATTCTGATACCTCCTATCTTTAGCAGGGAATCTCAGGCATACCTACTTTAACAACCAGTCAGGGCCCTCTTGGGATTAACAACCAGGCCCCTTTAACAGTATATGCCTGAGATTAACAGGCTTATATTGGCTGAGATTAATAGTCAGGTAAATCAACTTTGACACCAGTTGAGTCAATATCATGAAAAAGAGATTTAATTTTGGAAGCTAACTTCATGGGATTATTATCTTTCAGTTCCAGATTAAACAACTTCATCAACAATTGTATAATTTCCAGCTCTGAATGGGAGTAAAGATCTTTTAATTTATGTAATGATTTAAATGTTGTGGTGCTAGAAAGAATATGTTTGCTTACCTCTTCAGTGACTGAGGTAGAAATTAAAGCATGTGCCTTTTTATCTTTACTCTTCCAAATTGCAAGTTGTCTGGCATCTGTAGGTTGTTGTGGGTCATTGTCATCCTTGCCTTCACAAATTTCCTCCCATAAATCATTAAAAATAAGAGTACTTTTTATTTTTCGAAACCATTCTTGGTAATTTTATTGTCCTGAGAGCACTACTCCCACAATTGATACTAATGAATGCATTGTAAACTAATCTCTGTAAATGAAATTCCACTTGGACAAGAAAAAGAAAAAAAAAATATCACAACACCTTCAACCTTGGCTGCTCTGTAGACTGCTCACAACAGCTCTCATACACAAGCCTAGTGACTGGATGTTGGAGGGCCTTCGGGCACTCACTGTCCCTTCACTGCAACTACATAGGGCTTCGCCAATGTTTCATGACCTCTCACACCCTCTCACACAGGGACACAAAATACACGCAACCACACAAAATAGTATGGAGTTTTAAAAAAAAACGTGGTTAAAAAACCGTGGCATACCTACTTTAAAAACCAGTCAGGGCCCTCTTGGGATTAACAACCAGGCCCCTTTAACAGTATATGCCTGAGATTAACAGGCATATACTGGCTGAGATTAACAGTCAGGTAAATCAACTTTGACACCAGTTGAAGCCTGAGACTAATAGTCAGGTATGCCCTGAATCTCAGGCCCCTCTTGGGTGAGGCATACCTACTTTAGGGAGGGAGGCCTCTTTCACCCACTTTATCCTGTTTGTGTGCATATTGGCCTTTTGATTATTTTCGGTGTGCTCTTTTGATTTTTAGTAGAACTTTGATATTTTATACCATGACTTGAGTTGTCATTATCATGGATAGTGGAGTTCCTTGGGCTCCCTCAATTACTGCTACCTCCCCCATGACATTCACGCATTTCATGGGGATGAATCTGTCCGCTCTTCATAATGGTATGCATAATTATGACACTCGGTCCATTCCTTGGGTCTCTAATCATTTTCTTGTTGATATGCCAAACATGATTTCGCCCTTTCCATCCTCTCCCTAGCCCACTTATGTGAATCCTATTTTTGGATCCAAGGGCACCATGGCCCCGCCGTCTATGTCTTCATTTGATGGGAGTCATGTCCCTCTACCAACTCTCACTATGGGAGGTTGGAACCTCCCCTCTTACGAATCCAGTCCTAGCGATGTTTTTTCATGAGCCAGTACTCAATGGTTGGTTATTCTACTTATCACACCCCGTCTGTGTATCCTTCTTCCGCCACGCCAGTTCTTACGAAGACTTTTCCCATGGTGGATCCACATATGCCCTCTAGTATTTCATACAGGGGAACCAATTTAATGGTTCGGGCTACCCTCTTCATGGGACCCCTTCACATGAGGGAAACATATATCCTCACTTGAGTAATCCTTATCATACTTTTGTCTCTACGCAAACATCTTCTTCAGTGATGATGCTCGTACAAACCTCTATGGATCCACTAGGCAGAGGATATTACCTTTCCAGACATGGACAAGGTGTAAACCAGGATCCTTCCTAGTATGCAATATTTCAAAACCAATCTTTCCCCAGACCTTGGTCTCAAATTCCACAACTCACCATCGCCAGTCTAGTCACTGCCAGTCATACTGGAGCTCCATCACCAACCATTACTAGTCATGTTGGGGATTGGTCGACAACCTCTTCAAGTCATGTTGAAAACCCGCAACCAACCACTTCTATTCATGCTTGGGGAATCAATCTAGTCATCGTGAGTCATATCAATGCCACATCTCCAACCTTTTTCCATCATATGGGAGATGAACCTCCCTCCTATGCTAGTTGTGCTGAGAGCATGCCACTAGTTGCGGTAAATGAAGTTGGGGGCATCCATACAATTAAGAAGCCTAGATGTGTCAGATGTAAGCCCAGATTCCTTTGCATGACTTGTGAAGGAAATCACCTTACTCGTTTATGCCCTACTACTGCTTTGATACTAGAAGTGTGGTTCTCACCTGGGGGCCCTTCATGTTCTTAGGCATCTGTGGTTTCCCCACACCCTGTTTCTCCTTTGATTGACACAACAGTCATGCCAATGCAATCCTCGCCTGAACACACCCCCATTTTTTAGGGTGATGCATCTCTAGGCCTTGTTTTCACGCATCCTATTCAACTAACACTTGAAGAAGTGGTCATACCAACGCAATTTCTGGTCAATCCAACCCTTCCCTTGGAGGGTGATGTGTCCTTCAACCGTGTCGTTAGCATTTCTGTTACTACACCTTTTGAACAAGAGAGAGTTTTACTCTCCCCAAGTACTCTCCCTTCAAGTCCTGGAGAAGTTCCCTTTGATTGGAATGATCTTGTGGGGTATCTAATGCCTCCTCCCCTATCCTTTCAAGTAAAGGACATTATATGATATATCATGGAGAAGGTAACCTTCGCTCGCACTTTATCATCCTTGAATTGGAGAGATTTGGGTTTTCCCAAGATTGTGTCGGTTATTCGTAAGATGATGACCTTCCATAGAAGTCCAGCATGGGAGCCTTGTCCTCCACCATGACATGTCACCTAGAAAAATCTCACGAGTTTGATTTAGTCGCTTTTCCAACTCGTTTTCAAAAAGAGAAAAGATTGCCGAGTGAACTTGTCTCTTTCACACTCATAAATTGGATATGAAAGGACGTCTATTTAGTACAAATTTATCCCTTTTTCAAACAAAGTAGAATAAGATTATGAAAAAGGACATTCTTTGGAGTTAAGTTGTGATTGCATCTCATGCCCTTGCTTGCAGTATTGAGCCTATTGTCGGTTCTCACTTTGCATTATAAATTGTTTGCCTCAGTAGTTTTGCATCCTCAACCAAGAAGAGCCTTGTTTATATCCTTCGCAACTTGACACCCTATACCCAGGAGGGAACATTCCCCAGAGTGTCCATCTCCCACATGCACCTCCTTGCATTGAGCATAGCTATGTTCCATTGTTGGAACTAGTTTTGCTTACTTGTGACACTCGTTCTCTCCTCTATATCATAGAATTTATTTGACTATGAAAAAACAAAAAAATACAGGAGGGAAAGGATTATTATCTTATATTGGTAGCAATCATGTCACCTTTGAACAAAGAACAACATTTTTTGAGTCCACTTGTCATCATAATTTTGGGTGTAGCATGACCTTAGGAGGTTGAGCTCGTTACATAGAGTTTACTCCCCCGACTGGTTACTCTTCCAATACTTATGGAGAATTTGATTGATGCCTCTTGCATCTCATGGTTTCATCATTGAGTCTATGTTGCTAGAGTCTTCCATATGTATCATGCTCTTGTTCAAAGAATGTCTATCAACCTGTGTCGGCCATTTCTCAGAACTCTTGAATTTTCATGTTGGCCATACCCTCAGTTTGTCTCAGAATCACATGAATTTGTAGTCCTATCGCGCACCCTAGTCCTACTTTCCTCATTGGTAGGTAACCTTGAACCCAACAGTCGACATTTCATCATTGGTCATTGATTGAGTGGTTTCCCTTATGTTTGATGGAAAGACATCTATTCACACATTGGGATTCATGTAATGTCTTGGATGTCGTTAGCCTTATTGGTGGTTTCCTCTCCTTTGTCAACAATTTTCCTCATTGGATGCTATTCAAAGGGTCTTTTTCGTGTATCGCTTGCACCTGGCACACGCGAAATATGCATAGGGTCGTTGGTTCATGAACATGTTCTTCGTCTAATTTCCTCCAAATCATCAAGATCCTGCTTTCTACCTTGTGATGAATGATGAGAGATTCCTTAATGATTTCCTTTCAATGGGTCTCCTTCCATCGACTTCAACTCATCTATTATGGAGACGAGACCTAGAGTCCTATGACTACATAGAGGCTTGCATTCATTAGTGGAAGGTTCTCTCACCATCGATAGTTGGGAATACATCAATGTCTTTTGATCGATGGATTCTTCAAGTGTTTGACCCCGAATCCTTTATTCACACTTGTAAGAATGTACTCGGTGTCTTGATACCTACTTTCATCATCGGTAGGTTGTTTAACATTTATTAACGGTATACCTCAATGACCAGTAATCAAACGAAGTATCATTGTGTTCAACCTCAACTCCTTTATTCACACGATGTAGACTTGCACCTTGTTGGCATGTTTTACAGGCAGCGTATGCTTGTCATTGATGGCAAGTACAGCAACGATGATGGCTTGAGTACAGGAGCATGATCAACAACGCAGTGATAATGGGGAGGAGCAGCAACAGTGATCGTTGGATCAACAATTCAGAATTACTGATGGCTGTCAAATCTCAATGTAGACAAGAGGAGCACGCAGATATGGAGGATAGATCTCGGGCGTTAGATCCGAGCGCAGGGTCTGACCACTGTTGGATCTAGGAGATCCTACACGTTCTTTAAAGTGCTAGGAGAAGCGGGCTTACAAAATCTCGAAAGCAGGAGGACCGTTCATCTTTAGGAAGGACACGTGGACACACAGATATGGAGGATAGATCTCAGGCGTTAGATGTGAGCACAGGGTCTGACCACCATTGGATCCAGGAGAACCTGCATGTTCTTTAAAGTGCTAGGAGAAGCGAGCTTACAAAATCCCGAAAGAAGGAGGACCGTCCATCTTCAGGAAGGACACATGGACACAGATCATCATTTCACTGACTGGAAAGTCAAAGGTATGAAATGCTCCAGCCTTTCACCTCCCGAAATCGCAATATGCAAAATCGTGAAATGATCTGAGCCGTCAAATCAAGGTTTGATCTGGACTGTTGATCCCACTCCATTTCAAAGTTTCGCGGATCGAGAGTTGGAGATGTCAAAGAATATTAACCACAAGAATCCTGAAATCATGATATGTGAAATCATGAAATGATCTGAGCCGTCAGATTAAGGTTTGATCTAGACCGTTGATCCCACTCCATTTCGGAGTTTCGCAGATCGAGAGTTGGAGATGTCAAAGACTACTAACCACAAGAATCTCAAAACCGCGATATGAAAAATCGTGAAATGATCTAAGCCGTCGGATCAAGGTTTGATCTGGACCGTTGATCCCACTCCATTTCATAGTTTTGTGGATCGAGAGTTGGAGATGTCAAATAATATTAACCACGGGAATCCCGAAATCGTGATATGTGAAATTGTGATTTAATCACAGCCGTCAGATCAAGATGTGATCTGGACCATTGATCCGACTCCATTTCGGAGTTTTGCGGATCGAAACTTTGAAGTGACAAGAACACTGAACATCAAGAATGCCAAAATCATGAAATGATCTGAGCCGTCAGATCAAGTGTTGATCGGGACTGTTGATCCCACGCCATTTCAGGGTTTCGGGGATCGCAACTTGGAGAGTCGATATGCCTCATCTCCAGATTCATGAAATGTGAAATCGCGAAATCACTTTATGCATAAGGCTATGATCACAACCCTTGATCACATCAGCGAGAGATGGAGGAAAGAGCTAGAGCAACCAAGCTCCTTTTCGGGGTTCACGACTGGGAATGTCGAGACACATGGTCACACAAATGTTGAATTGTCAAATGCCGAAATGCCGAAATGAATGCAAGATCCCATGGAATCAATCCAACGGTGCAGGTGAATTTGAACAAGATCGAAGGGCTATTGTAGCATGACACAGTGTAACTACCAGAAACCACTGATGGTTTCTGCCAGAGGACTCGAAGACACTTTGGGGGTGATTGACAGAGAAGGTGAAGAGTCTCTGGGAATCTTCAAGAGGGATGAAGATGTTCGTGGAGGTGATTGAAAGATGGATGAGCATTGAGGCCTGTAACTGGAACAGAGAAGGTGAGCTCAACTGTCACAAAGAAGACGAAGAGTCTCAAACTGACAGAGAGGCTGAGGAATCTCAGTATAACATACAGTGATGTTGAACGAGTGGTAAACGACCAGAGAAGCTGAAGAGTCACGATGATGATCAGATAGAGCACTCGAGTTGTGGAGGAATTTGGTGAGAAGTGAGCATGCAGAGGCATTGGGAATATTGCATGCACAAAGACAACAGAGACTATAAGAATGTTGTACAAAGAAGAGATAAGTGTTGTTTTTGTGTAGGAGAATTCAGGTGTGTACAAGGAGGCAGAGCGTAGGAACAGAAATGCATAGTCGAGGAATGGTGCATTGAAGGGATATGGCACATAGAGCATAAAAGGTAGAAGAATAGAAAGTGCTAGAGGTGTGCAGAAGACACTGATGCAGACAGGGCAGAGCAGTGTAACAAAACAACGACAAGGATGGTAAGCCATTGAATAATTTTATATCGTTGTAATAAGTTTTAGTAACAAAGAATTATAATTCAGGGTGGTTGGGAGGCGCTAGGGAGGACTGGTGTCCTCAAAGGTTCAAGTGGGTTCTTGAACACAGGGAGTTGGTGCTTCCTTCGAGTTGGTGCTAGAGAAATCAGGGAGTTGGTGCTTCCTTCTAGTGGGTGCTAGAGAAAACAGAGAATTGGTGCTCTCAGCAAGTAGCAGCTTGCAAAACTGAGGTTGTAGCCTCATTATGAGTTGGTGCTCATATGTATGATAATGTAAAGAATCTAACTATTACTTATCATATAAAGAAAAAAGAGGTTTTTACCCTGTATGGGTTTCCTTGGGAAATATCTGTCTCTGTGTTTCTCATATATGTGACTAATGCTGAATGTGTCAACGTTTATTTCCCTGCATGATTGTCATCATCATTGAGTGCCTTGTAAAGTTTTTAAAAGAAGCATAATTGTTTAAGCATGGTAACAACTGATTCACCCCCCCTCTCAGTTGTCCAACAATTGGTATCAGAGCCAGCCCCTTTTATCTAAGGGTAGATCCTAGAGCTTAAACATGTCAAGCCATGAAGGAAAATCAACCAATAAGGCCCGTATGTTCAATGTAACAAACTTTGCCTTCTAGAAAGTTAGAATGAGAACCTACATAATGGCTTTAGTTGCAGATGTCTGGGATGTGGTAGATACTGGTTATGTAAAGCCAGTTGTGCTAGCTAATAAGGATGACAAACTAGAATTTAGCTTCAACGCTAAGGCTATGAATGCTATCTTGAGTGGGCTTGCAAAAGAAGAATTTGTAAAAGTTATGCACCTAGGAACTGCCAAAGAAATGTGGGACAAACTCATTAGCAATTATGAGGGTAATGAGAAGGTAAAAGATGCAAAACTTCAAACCTACAGAATACAGTTTGAACAACTGAAGATGAAGGAAGATGAAACTATTGGAAAATACTTTTTGAGAGTAGAAGAAATGGTAAATGCAATGAAGACACTTGATGAAACAATTGGGGAACCTTCTTTAGTTCAGAAAATCTTGAGATCTCTCCCAGATAGGTTCAACCCGAAGGTCTCTGCTATAGAAGAACTTAATGATCTAAAAATCTTGCAGTTTGACCAACTTCTTGGAACATTGACTACATATGAAATGAGAATAGTTAAAGATAAACCCACCTCCAGAGAAGCATCATTTAAAGCAGACAAGAATGAGGATTCTGAGCCCGATGAAATTGAAGCAAAATTTGTGAAGAGATTGAAGAAGGGATCGGGCAAATACAAAGGTAAACTACCTTTCAAATTCTTTAACTATGGTAGGATAGGTCATTTTGCAAATAAATGTCCCCACAGAGGAAAGGATCAAACTTGTGATGATGAGGAGAAATACAAACACATAAATTTCTTTAAAGAGAATAACTTTAAGAAGAAAAGTCTTTGTGCAAACAATGATGATGATCCTTCAGATGATGAAGACAATGATTCATCTATTGATGATAAACTAAATGACTTCATACTTATGGCCAAAGAGGACTATGACAATAATAGCACAGGGAGTGATGTTAATGAATAAGAAGTTGTGGTTGACATGGAAGGAGAACTGATCAGTGCATTGGAAGAGATTGACAGACTAAGAATCAAGAATAGAAAGAAAAGACAATTGTTGATACAGTTCAAGAAAGACAGTAAAGAACCTAATGAATACCTTGTCCTACTAAAAGTAGAATTGGAAGAGGCAAAGAAAATCGAAGAGATTTTGAAACAACAACTATCAAAAAATAAGGCAAGATGTGAATCATTAGAATAGGAAGTAGTGAAAACAAGGAAAGAAATGGAGAAGTTTCAAGCCTTGTATAATCAAAATCTGTCAAGTATCCAAAGCTGAAAACTTGTTTGGGTTATGAAGAGGGATCAAGCAGTGGGAAGCCAGGAAATGAAGAACCCATCAAGTTTGTCAAAAGTACAACCCATGACAATAAAAAACCTGTAGAAACAAAGGAAGACAATCAACCACCCAGGACGAGTAAAGAAAAAGGTGCCAGGACTGAATCTGTAGAACGAAGAAACAATGCTCTCTCTATTGAAAGACATCATCAACAAGAAAGAAATCAATTTGCTCAAAGAAGACAACCATTTTCCAGGTACAAAGAATTTTTCTATGGCTATTGTTTCTAGTGTTCTAACTTTGGTCACAAAGCTGTAAATTGTTCCTTAAGACTTAGACATGAGCAATTAAGATTTCAAAGGAATAAATACTTCCCACAACAAAGAATGATACAGTCAAGTAATAATCCTTCACAGACTGCAAATTGCCAAATTAAGTCTGGACACATACAACTAAGGAGGCCATGAAATAATCAACAGTCAATAAGTAGGCAACACTGCAACAATAAGTTTGACTTATTGAATAATGAGTTTGAATGCTACACCTGTCATAACTTTGGACATAAATCTATTAACTGTCGGTTAAGGAAATATGAACCAAATTCAAAATCCCCTGCTGAAAATGTCAAGTTTTGGAAGAAGAAGGAAAGTAACAAGTGTGGATTAGTATTTTCTGCTCAAAGAAAAATGAACCCTTGGTATACAGACAGTGGATGCTCCAAACACATGATGGGAGACAAAGGAAAGTTTCTATCTCTAAGTGAAAGAAAATCAGGAAGCGTAACCTTTGGAAATGATGCTCCAGGGAAAATAAAAGGCAAAGGGATGGTGAG
>ML792359.1:194895-213079 GCA_009831015.1 Picea engelmannii
TCATCGTACTGGTCTATGTAGATGACATCATCTTTGGATGTAATAAGGATTCATTGGTACAATGGTTTGCTTCTGCCATGGAGTCTGAATTTGAAATGTCTATGATAGGAGAACTGTCATTTTTTCTTAGTCTGCAAATTACTTAGAGGCACGAAGAGATGTTCATTTCTCAAGAAAAATATCTAAGGGAAATGAAAAGGTTTCAAATGGAAGATTCTAAACCTGTGGGTACACCTATGGTAACTGGATGTAAATTAAGCAAGGATGATGATTCACCTGATGTTGATCAAAGCTCATATTGATCAATGATAGAAATCATGTTGTACATCACAGCATCTCGCCCAGACATAATGCATGTTGTGGGAATGGTAGGAAGATATCAGGTTGCACCTAAACAGAGTCATTTGCAAGCTGTCAAAAGGATATTCAGGTATTTGAAAGAAACAATGACTTATGGTCTGTGGTATCCCAAAAATCAAAATCTTCAGTTGACTGCTTATTCAGATGTAGATTGGGCAAACTGTGTTGATGAGAGAAAAAGCACCAATGGAGGAGCATTCTTCCTAGGTGACTCCTTAGTAGCCTGGCTTAGTAAAAAGCAAGGTTCCATTTCTTTATCAACCACAGAGGTAGAGTACATTATAGCTGCTACCTGTTGCACTCAGGTATTATGGATGATTTAGACACTTGCAGACTTAGAGGTAAAATACACTGCACCGATCCCAATTCATTGTGATAACACTAGTGCCATCAGTGTGTCTAAAAATCCTGTATTCCACTCCAAGACCAAGCATATTCCCATAAAATATCATTTTCTGAGAGAGCAGGTCACCAATCAGACCGTTCAGGTCCATTACATTCCCACTACAGAACAAATTGCAGACATCTTTACTAAACCCCTAGCCAAGACACCTTTTGAATATCTCAGACAGAAGATGGGTGTCATTTCGTCTCACACCTAAAAGATTCCATCTTGTTAGGGGGAGTTTTGTATTGTTTGAATATCTAATGCCTCCTAAAATTACTGCAATAGCTCAGGGGGAGCATGTCTCTTCTTTGACATTGATGTCAAAGGGGGAGAAAATAATTTGGGTACCTTAGTTGCCATCAATGACAAAGGGGGAGATTGTTGCCATGTTTTATAGGCAGCGTATGCTTCTCATTGATGGAAAGTACAGAAGTAATGATGGCTTGAGTACAGGAGCATGATCAGCAATGCAGTGATAATGGGGAGGAGCAGCAACAGTGATCGTTGGATCAACAATTCAGAATTCCCGATGGCTGTCAGATCTCAATGTAGACAAGAGGAGCATGCAGATATGGAAGATAGATCTTGGGCGTTAGATCCAAGCGTAGGGTCCGACCACTATTGGATCCAACAGAGCCTGCATGTTCTTTAAAGTGCTAGGAGAAGTGGTCTTACAAAATCCCGAAAGCAGGAGGACCGTCCATCTTTGGAAAGGACACATGGATGCGCAAATATGGAGGATAGATCTTGGGCGTTAGATCCGAGTGTAGGGTCTGACCACCATTGGATCCAGGAGAGCCTGCACGTTCTTTAAAGTGCTAGGAGAAGCAAGCTTACAAAATCCCAAAAGCAAGAGGACCGTCCATCTTCAAGAAGGACACGTAGACACAGATCATCATTTCGCTGACTGGAAAGTCAAAGGTATGAAATGCTCCAGCCTTTCACCTCCCAAAATCATGATATGCAAAATCGTGAAATGATCTGAGCCGTCAGATCAAGGTTTGATCTGGACCATTGATCCCACTCCCTTTCAGAGTTTCGCGGATCGAGAGTTGGAGATGTCAAAGAATATTAACCACAGGAATCCCAAAATCACGATATGCAAAATCGTGAAATGATTTGAGCTGTCATATCAAGGTTTGATCTGGACCGTTGATCCTACTCCATTTAGGAGTTTCGCAGATCAAGAGTTGGAGATGTCAAAGACTATTAACCACAGGAATCCTGAAATCGCGATAAGAAAAACCACGAAATGATCTGAGCCATCAGATCAAGGTTTGATCTGGACCGTTGATCCCACTCCATTTCGGAGTTTCGCAGATTGAGAGTTAGAGATGTCAAAGAATATTAACCACAAGAATCTCGAAATCGCAATATGTGAAATTGCGATTTAATCGCAGGCGTCAGATCAAGATGTGATCTAGACCGTTGATCCGACTCCATTTCAGAGTTTCGTGGATCGAAACTTTGAAGTGACAAGAACACTAAACATCAAGAATGTCGAAATCGCGAAATGCAAAATTGTGAAATGATATGAGCCGTTAGATCAAGTGTTGATCGGGACCATTGATCCCATGCCATTTCGAGGTTTCAGGGATCATGACTTGGAGAGTTGAGATGCCTCATCTCCAGATTCATGAAATGCGAAATCGCGAAAGTGATTTATGCATAAGGCTATGATCACACCCCTTGGACACATCAGCGAGAGATGGAGGAAAGAGCTAGAGCAACCAAGCTCCTTTTCGGGGTTCACGACTAGGAATGTCGAGATACATGGTCACACGAATATCGAATTGCCGAATGTCGAAATGCCGAAATGAATGCAAGATCCCATGGAATCAATCCAATGGTGCAGGTGAATTTGAATAAGATCAGAGGGCTATTATAGCATGACACAGTGTAACTACCAGAAACCACAGATGGTTTCTGCCAGAGGACTCGAAGACACTTTGGGGGTGATTGACAGAGGAGGTGAAGAGTCTCTGGGAATATTCAAGAGGGATGAATATGTTCGTGGAGGCGATTGACAGTTGGATGAGCATTGAGGCCTATAACTGGAATAGAGAAGGTGAGCTCGACTGTCATAGAGAAGACGAAGAGTCTCAAACTGACAGAGAGGTTGAGGAATCTCAGTATAACATACAGTGATGTTGAACGAGTGGTAAACGACCAGAGAAGTTGAAGAGTCACGATGATGATCAGACGGAGCACTCGATTTGTGGAGGAATTTGGCGTGGAGTGAGCATGCAGAGGCATTGCGAATATTGCATGCACAAAGACAACAGAGACTATAAGAATGTTGAACAAAGAAGAGATAAGTGTTGTCGTTGTGTAGGAAAATTTAGATGTGTACAAGGAGGCCGAGCACAGGAGAAGAAATGCACAGTCAAGGAATGGTGCATTGAAGGGATATGGCGCATAGAGCTTAAAAGGCAGAAGAACAGAAAGTGCTAGAGGTGTGCAGAAGACATTGATGCAGACAGGGCAGAGCAGTGTAACAGAACAACGAAAAGGCTTGTAAGCCATTGAATAATTTTATATCACTGTAATAAGTTTTAGTAACAAATAATTTATAATTCAGGGTGGTTGGGAGGTTCTAGGGAGGACTGGTGTCCTCGGAGGTTCAAGTGGGTGCTTGAAAACAGGGAGTTGGTGCTTCCTTCTAGTTGGTGCTAGAGAAATGAGGGAGTTGGTGCTTCCTTCTAGTGGGTGCTAGAGAAAACAGAGAGTTGGTGCTCTCAGCAAGTAGCAGCTTGCAAAATTGAGGTTGTAGCCTCATTATGAGTTGGTGCTCATATGAATGATAATGTAAAGAATGTAACTATTACTTATCATATATAAAAAAAAGAGGTTTTTACCTTGTATGGGTTTCCTCGAGAAATATCTATCTCTGTGTTTCTCATATATGTGACTGATGCTGAATGTGTCAACGTTTATTTCCCTGCATGATTGTCATCATCATTGAGTGCCTTGTAAAGTTTTTAAAAGAAGCATAATTGTTTAAGCACGGTAACAACTGATTCACCCCCCCTCTCAGTTGTCCAACACACCTTTGGCGGATTGTGTAGAATACTTGAAGACATCAGTTTGTAGTCGCATCTCTCCTGAGTTGTTGCTACCTTTTCATTGGACCAGTACCTGTATGACTTCAATGATCATAGGAGATCATATTGTACGCCATTGTATACAGATATCTTGAGATTGATTTTGAGACTAGTTTTACTGGGCCTTGTCCGTGACTATGACAACCTTTGGCATGCAGCCACCTTTGTATTTTCCTATTCATGGCCATGGATGGTTGTTTGTTATATTTTCACATCGATCTGCAGTGTAATTCAAATTGGCATCCATGTATGCAAAGTCAATACAGATTGTAATGAGCAACTAGTTCTTCCAGCTGGGTCCCCATTACTCCACTTTTGGGTCTTTTAATGTATTTTGGCCATCGCAGATACTCCTATGACCTCACACATTAGGGGGCATATGTTATAGAAATATTTGCCTCACCCCATGCAATATTGCACAAAGGGCCTTGTTCCATTTCCCTATGTAGACTTGAAGTCCCTTTTTGCAAATCCCAGAACTAAAAACACAATTTTTCCACATATACACTCCCTGCCTATATTACAACATGCATATACGTAGGTTGCACCACTACATCCCGCGTACATCTGGATTTGTTCCCAAAATTGAAAAATGGTGTCGAGTTTACATATCACGTCACGAGATCGATGATCCTTGGCCTTCCATATACTGGAAACGTCCTGACTCCGCCCTTCAGTTCCACTTGAAGGCTATAAATGGGCCAAATCCGAGCTATGGAAAGAAGGAGAAAGAATTTAACTTTGAGAGCAAATTTACTCTGGAGAAATTACTCACTTCACATTGAGTCTGCATCCCTTTATCCTTTAAGTATGAAGACATTGTTCAACCCCCAAGCTCTTCCCTTATTGATTGAGAACTTCATTGTCTCTATTATATGAGCCTGCCTTTGGTGGAGGATTGAAGTGGTGGAGGCCCAGCTGGAAGGAGCTTAGTTTCTCGGTTCTGAACCACACTGACACAAAAGTTTGTAACTCATTCACTTCTGATGATTATATCTTAATAGAAATACTCTTTTCTCATCCAATTAATATCTCGCAAATATTTGAATTATTATTCCATGGGCGTATTTGTTATGAATGTTGATGGATTATGATATTGAATATGCTAACATTATATATTATGACTATATGCTTGCATTGCTTGGTTGTTGAGGACTAATTGCAGGCATATTTCTTTGGGTCAAGTGCTCAATGGTGGACTTCATCGAACGTTTGGACAAGGTAGGCCTTTTATCTTGTCTTGCTAGCATATTTGTTTATATAGCATACTTGATATTAGAGTTGATTTCTGCAGTCATTTCCGTCTGTTGTGGTTTACCCCTAGCCATAGAGAGATTTTCCTCATAACGGAGATCTGAGTACCTTTTTAACAATTATAGATTCATCAACTTCTTCTCCCAATCCTATGATTACATTCACTATTTCATCAACTCGTAAGAAGCAAGATGCAATATTCTCACCGTCCTTCATCTTTAGCTGTTTGAATTGACCTTTGTAAGTTTGAAGCTTTGAATTTAGAATCTCCTTCATAAATATTCTGAAGTTTGTCCCAAATCTCTTTAATGGAGCTACAATGTATAACTTTGGTATATACTGAATCACAAACACCATTCACAAGTGCATTTGTGGCTTTTGAATTATTTATACCAAGTTTTTTTTCGTTGTCATTTGTTGGAGAAACTGTTGGTTCTTTGTATCCATCTACAACTGATTGCCAAACCTCAAATCCCTATGAATATACATATGTTTTCATCCTTCTGCTCGAGAAATCATAGTTATGTCCATCAAATTGTGGTATTCCATTTTTATACATACTTTTGCTCTACATGATCTACCTTTCAGTGGTTAAACTGATTTCTGAATGAACCTGCTTTGATACCAATTGTTGGATTACTAAGAGGGGGGTTGAATCAGTAATAGAGCAATGTAATCCTTTTTAACCATAGTGTGCAAGTGTTATTTATCTTTATGATCAATATAGAATTATCATCCAATAAGTGCAGAGTAAGTAAACCATGAACAAATGAACAATCATACACATACACAGTACACCAATATTTTTACGTGGAAACCCAATGCGAGAGAAAACCACGAAATGATTTTTCTTATATGTATTTAAGAATTACATTATTGGAAGCACCAACTTCCTTTGTTCTCTAGCTATAACTGGAAAGAGGCTTCGACCCCCTACATTTTTAGGCTACAACTCCTCAATTCTCTAGCTACAACCAGAAGGAGGCTACAATCCCCTATGTTCTCCGACTACAACCACCTATCATTTCCCCGTCCTACCACCTTGAAATATAAGTGTCAAATGAAGAAACCACTGCCACACTGTTACTATGAGATATGCTATTGTAAACCCGTACCAACCTGTACCACTGACATGTATTCAACCTGTACCACTTCCCTATAATCAACCTGTACCAACCAAAAAATAACAGATACATGACATGTCTGTTTTGCAATGCGTGTATGTATGTGCCCTATCTATACTACAACCCATGTATTTACATGATCTATCTATTCTGAACCCTGCGTATGCCTTCTGAAAACTAGGGTTTTCTCTCTTCTGAATAGTTTTGACCCTCTGCAACCTTTGTCACATCAACCTTCAACTTGTCACTTTGTCCAGAATGTAATTGTGCCCTATGCATACATCCTCATACGTATCCTTTACCCAAATCATCTATATCTCTCTAGTCATGTGCCATACAAGTGTGTGTAATCATGAAGAAGTATAATAACCCTCACATCAACTAGACATCAAGCCCTTACTGATAAACAACCTTTCAATACATCAACGACTTCAAAAATACAAGATCTAAACCATGTACCACAAAAAACCTTGACCATATTCCAAGACATACAAGATGTGCCTCAACACTAACAAGATGTGTTAATGATAAATATTAATTATACCAACACTATATTTATGTAGATATGACTTATACAAAATTTCCCATGCAGCCACTAATATCTCTAGGGAAAATCCTCAAACCCCCATAACCATTTATGATGTAGACAACAAAATCCAACTACTCATAGAAATAAGACATACCTTTTGAACCGGTAGATAGATCCGATGTACCTGGTCACTGTAGACCTTCCTGGGAGCTTGCTTTCAGACTCTATTAACATGGCATCTTCATCTTCTCAAGTTTTAGGGTTTTACCCTCATTTACACGCCTTATTATATTGTTAGCCCGCATACATACGTGCACTGCTCCACTGTAACCCGCATACACCTCAAAAACTAGTGTTTTTTTCAGTATTTTCAGTAATTCTGAAACATTCATCGTCTACCCATCGTGCTACCTCAGAAATGCGCAATTTCAAAAATATCAATGAGTACCTACAATAAACCTTACACAATAATATATATTCAATGTGCTCGATAGGTACTAATAGGAGAGCCTTTATCTCTTATTTATACTTCAATGTAGCTTCCTCAAGGGGTTACCTTCTAACCAACTTCACCCAATTTCATTCTTTTAGGGCTAACCCACTTTTCTACAAATAGTAAATTCTCCACTTCTAGTTGCAACTAATTTATTTTTAAATATTTTCTTACTGCAACAACTTAACCCATGATTAACTCCTAGTTTCACTCACTTGACTAGTCAACTTCTTCTAGGAGCTTATAGAATAATTTTGACTTCTTTGACTTCTAGATAACTCATGAGGGTTCTCCAACTTCACAAGGCCATAACTCTCTAATCGTGAGGAGTTATGTGAAGTTCCACATATCATTGGAAATGTCATGACATGTACTATCCATATACAATAGTATTACCTACAAATATATTAATCTTGATACCATTATACATCAATCAAAATGAAGTCCCTTATCCATATTGTTGGGGCTACCCAAATTTCTTCAAGGGTTGACATCAATGACAACAAACCCAATTAATCAACGGGGGTAGATTCTACTCGAACACTAGGAATATAAAAAGGGGGAACCTAAGCTAAAGACAAAATAGGATGGTGATTATAAGATGAAATATAATCAATAGTGACAATGCTTCTATTGTGATGGAAATGCATCACATGAAAAAACATAGACACCACAACATTCATAGCATAAAAATAATCACACCCAAGAAGCATATTGAAATCTAAAGGGCTTGGCACCACTAATGAATCGACTAGGACAATATTTCCAACTGATCTGATAGGAAGCTAAGGAAGAATCCCCAAACATTCACTAGGACTTTTTTCAAAATACAACAACTCACTTGTAGTTGACACAAGCTTGGTGTTATAGCAAGATTTTCCTCACCCTATGAAAATTTTCTCAAAAGGCCTTTTTCCAATTCCCTATGAAAACTTGAAGTCCCTTTTTGCAAATCCCAGAGCTAAAAACAATTTTTTCCACATATATGCACCCTAACTATTATACAACATGTGTATACGCATATTGCACCATTAAATCCCACGTACATCAGGTTTTGTGCCCAAAATTAAAAAATAGTGTCAAGTTTCCATGTCACATCATGGGATCCATGATCCTTGACCTTCCATATACTGGAAACATTCTAAATTGGCCCTTCAGCTCCATTTGAAGGATATAAATGGGCCATATACAAGTTGTGGAAAGGGGGAGAAGAATTCAACTTTGAGAGCAAAGTTACTTTGGAGAAATTATTCATTTCATATTGAGTATGCATCCCTTTGTCCTTTTAAGTCTAAACACATTGTTCATCTCCCAAGCTCTTCCCTACTTGATTGAGAACCTCATTGTCTCTCTTATACAAGCTTGCCTTTGGTGGAGGATTAAAGTGGTGGAGGCCCAACTAGAAGGGACTTATTTTCTCGGTTCCGAACCGTGCCGACACAGAAGTTTGTAATTCATTCACTTCTGCTGATTACATTTTAATAGAAATACTATTTTCTCGTCCAATTAATATCTTGCAAATATTTGAATTGTTATTCCATGGGAATATTTGTTATGAATGTTGATGTATTATGCTATTGAATGTTCTAACTTTATATATTATCACCATATGATTGTCTTTCTTGGTTGTTGAGGACAAGTTACAGGTGTATTTCTTTGAGTCAACTGCTCAACGGTGGGCTTCATCGAACGTCTGGACGAGGTAGGCTCTTTATCTTGTCTTGTTATCATATTTTCTTATATAACATACTTGAGATTAGATATTATTTCTACAGTCATTTCCGTCTATTGTGGTTTACCCCTTGCCATAGAGGGATTTTCCTCGTAACAGAATTGGCGACCATAATGGGGATATAATATTCTTTTTGGGGTTTGGAGTGTTTTTCTCCTTTGATTTCTCTCGTTTATATTGAGTGTCTTGTCGTCTGATTGTTTGACATCCTTTGTTCATTTTGAGTATGATTTTCTTAGCCTTATCCTTATCTTGACAGTGTTTTAACACATATACACATGTTTTTACCTGACAATCGTGTACATACGTGTGTTGTCCTTCTGCAAGAGGCGTATATACACGGTTTTCTCCTGAACAGTCATGTACATCATCCTTTTTTGCTTGGTTGCTGATATTGATGTTTATGGGTAAGTTGTGATGGTTGCTGAGTCTTCTTGGGTCTCTGTTATGACTGTTAAGTGCCTATAGAATGATAGGAAACCTTTCTTTGGTTGAATTTTTAGGTGGTTCCTTTCTCATCATCATTTTCATTGATTGTCCTTGCATATTGGGTTGGGTGTTTGCTTCTTGATATCCTACTTGGTTTGTCTCTTTTTACATGAAGTAGAATCTTTATATCAAGTTGTTGTTCAATCCTTTCAATTTCATTCTTATATATTGACAATACAAAAATATTAAGCGTTTTGGATTGTTGGCATTTGATCTTTTGGGTCCTTATCATTTATCTTAGTAAATGTATAGAAAGATTGCATCTTATTTTGAATTGTAGAACTAAATTGAAAATTGCACTTTGAAAATCTTATCATTTATTCTGAATTGAAGTTAGAACTTTGCATTTTATCCATATTCATTTATTTTACTTGATAATGTTGGATCATGTTGTCATTGATGTCAAAGGATTGATGTTAAAGGAACGATGTCTTGTCATAGTATATTGACCTTGATTGATGGATCATGTATTAACCTTGATGTCAATGGATTGATGTCAAGAGGATTCATAGTCGTATGCATAGATGGATCAATGAGTTGTAGTTGGATTGATGTAAAGATGACTCATTATTGTCTTTCATGGCTGTTCAAATGGATGAACTCTAAATTGGTCCCCTTATGGTGAAATCCCTCATGGGAAGATGCTTTGCAGTGAACTCCAAAGGTCATGGATGTACAAATGGATGAACTCCAAAGTGGTCCCCTTATGGTGAAAGTCCTCACGAGAAGACGCTTTGTGGTGAACTCCAAAGTGGTCCCCTTATGGTGAAAGCCCTCATGGGAAGATGCTTTGCGGTTGAGTTATCCTAGTAGTATGGTTAGCGAACCCATGCTTAATTGTGGAATAATGAGATGAAGATCAGTGAATTTGTCAGTGAAACCATCCTATATGGATAGTGCTTGTCAATCCATTTCTAGTGGTATGTGGAATGCCACATAACTCCTCACAGTTTGAGAGTTATGGCCTTACGAAGTTGGAGGACCCTCATATGTTGGCTTGAAGCCCCAAAAGGTCAAAGAAGTCAAAGTGCTTGCAAAGAAGAGATTATTTAAATAATAAAGTGAAGTGACAAAAACAAAGATGATTATTTAAATAATAAAGTGATGTGACAAAGTCAAAGATGATTATTTAAATAATAAAGTGAAGTGACAAAATTAAAGAGGATTATTTAAATAATAAAGTGAAGTGACAAAGTCAAAGAGGATTATTTAAATAATAAAGTGAAGTGACAAAATCAAAGAGGATTATTTAAATAATAAAGTGAAGTGACAAATTCAAGGAGGATTATTTAAATAATAAAGTGACAAAGTCAAAGAGGAATATTTAAATATTAAAGTGAAGTGACAAATCAAAGAGGATTATTTAAATATTAAAGTGAAGTGACAAAGTCAAGGAGGATTATTTAAATAATAAAGTAAATGAAGAACTTTCTAATTATGGAAAGTGGTTATAAGAAGGTTAACCCTAAAATCAAGAAAATGGGTTAAGTGGTCAAGTGGCTATTTGATACATGGAAAAGTGGAAAATTGGGCAAAGTTGGACATAGGTGACTATGTGGACAAAGTGGCTATGTGGACAAAGTGGCCTAGAAGATGCTTCTAAGGAAGCTACTTGGAGAGTATACATAAGAAGCAAAGGTCTCTTGTGAAATTCATCTCTTGAGCATAGCTTGAAGATCTATTCTGAGTAAGAGAGGGATTGCAAGTTCTCATGGACACCAATGGAGACTTGAGTGTGAGTTGATGCCAGGTTCTTCAAGTCTGAAGCAAGTTCTAGATATGAATTCTATGGGCTTAGATCTACCATATAAACTTTGGTATGGTTACATAGTTGTCTTGATATATACTCTTGCTTATATGGTAAATTCTTAAGGCATTCTTGGTATGGCTGTTGTGATATGGTTATGTTGGTTGATTGATAGAGTGAGCAACACTCTTATGGTTCAGTACTAATATGATTTCCATAGTATACTAGTTGCTTATACATGATTAAGTAGCATTCATATTGTATGGTTGAGGAGCATGAGTAAGTTGTGGAAGAGCATAGATGTATTGTGATTGGTTATGGTTCAGATTGGACAATGAAATACATGAGTAGATGTGACTAAGGGCTGCAAAGGATCTGAGTTTTTCATAGAGAGAAAACCCTAATTACTCAAAAGGCATACACAGGTTGTAGTATAGACTGGTCGCGTACATACGTGGGCTATACTACTAGTAGGGAATGTACATACGCGTGTTGCACTACTGACAGGTCCCGTACCTATTAACATATTGGTATCTGTTGAGGATTGATTCCTCTTCTTAGTTGGTGCTGAGTTGTGTAAGTTGAGTCTTGCATTGTAGAGATAGTGCTCTTGTGGAGTTGTAACTCTATTCAGTTGTTTCTAATAACCCAAAGATTGTAGTCTGTAATAAAAAGAAAATTGTACATACATCTTGTGTTCTTTGTGTTCCTTGTGGTGATGACTTATTGATGATATTTGTTGCTAGTATATGTTGTTGATGTATGTTCACATTTAACTGGTTATAAATGACAACAATAAGTGATGAGTAATTGGTGATTTCTAACTAAGGAGTTTTGTGAAGGGAAGTTTTGAAAAGAACCCTACACTGATTCACCCCCCCTCTTAGTGTGGTCGGTGTGTCCAACAATTGTTATCAGAGAAGGCCTTCACTATAAGCCTTAACAAGCTTGGAGGAGATCCATGGACACACAAATGGATGATGAAGTTTCAATCCTTGATGAGAAAAACTATTCTACATGGAGAATAGAAATGAAGGTGCATTTGAAGGAAATAGGAGCGAGTGTTTGGAAAGTGGCTATTGGTGGATCAGTTCCTTTGAAGAACAAGTTAAAGTTTACAGCTCAAAGGGAAGAGAAGAAGAATGATGCATTGGATCTCAATACCATTCTTAGTGGACTCTCAAGTTCTATCAAAGAGAGCATGGGACAATGCACTTCCACCAAGGATCTATGGCTAAAGCTAGAGGAGACATACCAAAGAAAAAAGGAAGACCTTAAAGACAACTCCATCAAGAACAATGAAGGTAAAGAATCTCCAAAATCCTCTATTTGCAATGATTCTAAATGTGATGATGTTGGCAAAAAGGAAGACCTTGAAGATAATTATATCAAGATCAATGAAGGTAAAGAATCTCCAAAACCCCCTGATTGCAATATTTCAAAATGTGATGATGTTGAATATTTCTCTACAAGTGAAGAAGAAAATCTAGAGATAGTATGTGTAGAATTAAATGATAGTTATCCCATGGAAGAAGTAGAAGAAGAACTATCAGAGCTTAAAAGGAATGTTGAAAGGGGTCTATTAAATACAACTATGACCATTGTTACATATAATATAGCTATCTTTCTGAGAACACTAAAAATTTTCTTAAAAAGAATCAGAGGCATATCTTGAAGCGAAAGGAAATGCTCAAGGAACAAGAAGAAAGTAAAAAGACTCAATTAGAAGAAAAAGAAGAAGAGATCAAAATACTAAAGAATGAAATAGAATAGAATAAGAAGCTAGATGATGAGATTATCAAAAGTCTTGAAGTTAATGTCCATCTCAAGACCCAAATTGAAGAATACAAAAGGGTAGAGGAATTACTAAAGAATCAAGTAAATGAAAAGGAAGAGTCGTGTCATAAGTTGGAAGCTGAATTTGTTGATCTTAGAAAGAAAGTAAAGAAGTCAAACAAGTTCTTGAATAGCTAAACAATCTTGAATGAGATCTTGGATAGTCAAATATCACCAAATGATAAATCAAGTCTTGGATACAACAAATAATATACACATGTTGAAGCAAGCACCTCAAAGAAGCACGAGGTAAGTCCCTCACTCTCAAAGGATGGAAATAATGTTGAAAGTCAACCATCTATACAAGGCAAGGAAAGTTTCAAAAGAACAAAGCAAGGAAGACATCAAGAAGCCATCCTTACATCTCAAAGCAAATTCAAGACACCTTCAAGATGGACACCAAAGCAAAGGTATGAAAATGTTTTCATGGTCAATGTTACTCATGTAATGAATATGGTCACAAAGCTTTGGAATGTAGATATTATGCAAGGAAATATAGTGAAATATTTCATAACACCCTAAGGTGTTGGAGATGTAATCAAGTAGGACATAATGTTGCTCATTGTCACGCCATGAGATGCTACAACTGTAGTGGATTTGGCCACAAATCCCAGGATTGCTAGAACACAAGAAGAAAGTCCATGATGAGGACTTCATATAGCATGACTAGAAGAAGGCATGAAGTTAGGAAGGAAGACATTTTTGAAAAGATGGAAGCTCAGAGCTCAAGTTCTGAGAAGCTGGGACACCTTCAAAAGTGGGTGAAGAAAACTAAACAATTAGAATAGAATGGAAGCCTTAAGGGAAGCTCAAGTTTGTTATGTTCAGAAGCATATGCAGGTTACAATGGTAATAGTCATGTAAATACACTAGCTGACCTATGAATAGGTCATGTACATAAGCAAGTTGTCTGTGCAGAAAGCCACGTATTTGTGGAAAAGAGCCTTGGGAAAAGGGATGTGCACATGAGTTGCAGCATGGTATGATGATATAACTCTATGTTGCAGGGTCTAACATGGTTTTTTGCAAGGTATGACATGTTTGTTGCAGGTTTTCAAGATTACATGTTGGCATACATAATTGTTGTATGTATGGTGGTGATATACATGGTTGATGTACATGGGTATTGTGCATGGTTGGAACAGGTTGTACTTAGTTGATGTTTTGTTCATGATTTTCTATTAATTGTTGACATAACTTTTTCTTCATGATGTATGGTATGGCACGAGTTTGATGCATGGACAAGTCCAAGGATCGTCATAGAAAGAGCAGTTGATCTATGTTCTGGTTGAGAAGTAGCATTTGCAACCGAAGCATATTGCAGTGGTAGAATATTGTTCATATTGCAGAGAAGATAGGGGGAGACATACCCATAGGGGGATTAATTATTATTCCCATGATTCCAGGAGGAGAGATTTATCATATGCAAAGATAAATACTTGAAAAAGAGACCTATACTTGGAGAAAGAGAACAGAGGCATAGTTCCAGGGGGAGCATGAGCTATATATCTTCAGCATTACATCAGAGTGATATCCACTATTCAAAAGGGGAGATATTATTCAGAGGAAGATCAAAGGCATTCAGACAGGGAGAGTAGCCCTAAGGAGAGTTTAGGCAGGGGGAGAATCCCCAAGGGGAGAATCCCCAAGGGGAGAATGATCCTTTGTCATTGATGTCAAAGGGGGAGAGATAGTCACATTGATGTGATTGAGATGCCTATTGATGTATAGAAATGCCTTGTCTACATGTTTCCATCAATAATTGGTGTTGAAATCAATGTTGGTATTGCCATCAATGCCCAAGGGGGAGATTGTTGGATCATGTTGTCATTGATGCCAAAGGATTGATGCCAAAGGAATGATGTATTGTCATAGTATATTGACCTTGATTGATGGATCATGTATTGACCTTGATCTCACTAGATTGATGTCAAGAGGATTCATAGTCGTATGCATAGATAGATCAATGAGTTGTAGTTGGATTGATGTAAAGATGACTCATTATTGTCTTGTCATGGTTGTACAAATGGATGAACTCCAAAGTGGTCCCCTTATGGTGAAATCCTTCATGGAAAGACACTTTGCGGTGAACTCCAAAGTGGTCCCCTTATGGTGAAACCCCTCACGAGAAGACGCTTTGCGGTTGAGTTATCCTAGTATTGTGGTTAGAGAACCCATGATTAATTGTGGAATAATGAGATGAAGATCAATTAATTTTTCAGTGAAACTATCCTAGATGGATAGTGCTTGTCAATCCATTTCTAGTGGTATGTGGAACGTCACATAACTCCTCACAGTTTGAGAGTTATGTCCTTACGAAGTTGGAGGACCCTCATATGTTGGCTTGAAGCCCCAAAAGGTCAAATAAGTCAAAGAACTTGCAAAGAAGAGATTATTTAAATAATAAAGTGAAGTGAAAAAATCAAAGAGGATGATTTAAATAATAAAGTGAAGTGACAAAGTCAAGGAAGATTGTTTAAATAATAAAGTGACAAAGTCAAAGAGGATTATTTAAATATTAAAGTGAAGTGACAAAATCAAAGAGGATTATTTAAATAATAAAGTGAAGTGACAAAGTCAAGGAGGATTATTTAAATAATAAAGTAAATGGATAACTTTGTAATTATGGAAAGTGGTTATAAGAGGGTTAACCCAAAAATGAGGAAAATTGGTTAAGTGGTCAAGTGGTTATTGGATACATGGACAAGTGGAAAACTGGGCAAAGTTGGACATAGGTGACTATGTGGACAAAGTGGCCATGTGGACAAAGTGGCCTAGAAGATGCTTATAAGGAAGCTACTTGGAGAGTATAAATAAGAAGCAAAGGTCTTTTGTGAAAATCATCTCTTGAGCATAGCTTGAAGATCTATTCTAAGTAAGAGAGGAATTGCAAGTTCTCATGGATGCCAATGGAGACTTGAGTGTGAGCTGATGCCAGGTTCTTAAAGTCTGAAGCAAGTTCCAGATCTGCATTTTATGGGCTCAAATATTCCATAGAAACTTTGGTACCTTAGTTTCTTGACATAGGTACCACATATGTTACTTGTAAGGGTTATTCTGCAAGTACCCTGGGTCAGATAAGGGTCAGACAACACATAACCTTTATGGAGGATTACCTCTCCAGGGGGATCTGACCGACTGGTTTTTAATCCCATGAGGGACCTGTTAGCACTCTGTAATTTGCCCAAGGTTGTGGAGGCAGTCACAGAGGAAACATCAAAACCGCTTCAAGTCAGGGATCTAGCCCTCCGAGACTCAGAGAGGGATCTCTCTATCAAATTTAGATTTGTTTGAAATAGGATATTAGGCTAGTTATGCAGAACAGGGTTTGTTTTTTATTTGAGGTGTTTGGATGAATGATTGCTTTAGAATCCCATTGGGCTATGGGGTTTGTGTCAAAACTTAAGGTTAGATAAACAACTTTTAAAGGGCTTCTTCATAGGGCGAGATAGCCAATATACTGGATCAATTACAATAAAATGTGATGGAAATATAGAACAAGTGAGAGGTTCATTCAAGTAAAGAAGCATTCAAGAATTTCTTTAACTCAAAATCAGAAGAATAACATGTAGAGTCTAGACTGATAAAAGGCTAGATACAAAGTACCCGAGGTAAATTTTGTTCTTTAACATCCTTTTAATAGTTGGAATTAGAAAACAAGGTGATAATAGAATAAGAAAACATTAACATAAAAAGAAAAACATCACCAATGTGTAGATGCAAGAATCCTATGCACTAATTCCTTTGTATTACTGGTGGATCTAAAAAAATACAGAGAACAACCTTTCTGGGTGCAATGATCAACCCCCTTTTACATTAAAATCATCTGAATAAATAGGAGAGATCCCCCAACAATTTGTGTAAGTTTTATTTAACCGCCTCGGCCAAAAATAGCCACATATCCCCAAAAATCCAGAATTGTCCGCCATGAAAGACGGGCCGAATTTCTGCGAAAAAGAGGTCCACTGAGACATTTGTTTCTCTTTAATTATGACACCTGAGAAAAAACTGAAGGAGGTTAATGTATATGGGCATGTGATGGACAAAAGCCTCTTTTGGTTTCACCAAATTCACCTCCAGATCACCGAAACACCTCCCCCAAAATCAGGACTGCAACAGGAAAATGAAAAACTGAAAAAATGGGCCTTGAAGATGGATTTCATTCTCCCTTCTCATGGAACTTGTGAAAACAATGAGAGAGTTTTTTGTTCTTCATCCCGTTACGGAGAAAAATCTCTCTCGGTTTCTCAAAATTCATTTTCATTTGTCCGTAATCGGCTTCGAAAGAAGACTGGTCAAAATGCTGCGAAATCGGTTTTTGTTTAGGAAGGGTGGTATTCCGGACCCCCCTGAGGTGGTAAACGGTTTTAAGGGGGTGGGGGTCCGCTGGACTGCGGAACCGACACTTGTCAAGGGGGTGGTTTTATAAACTACTTCATTCCGGACCCCCCCCTCTCGTTAAACTTCGAATGGCGAGGGGGGGTCTGAAATTTTTAACATCCGTTGATTTGTTTTATGCAATGTGATTGTATGTGTGGAGTTGGGTGGGTAGGACTTAGGATAGTGTTTTAGTTGTTTAATTTTTTTTATTTTTATTTTTATATATGTTTTACTTTTGTTTTATATATATATTTTGTATGTACGCTTGTTTTATTTTGTATTTTGTTATATTTTGTATTGTTTTAATTTTAATATGTTTTATTTATGTTTGTTTTTGTTTTAAAAGTTTTATATTTTGTTTTTTAATTATTTATATGTTTTAACATGTTTTTTATTATTGTTTTGTGTTTTATTTATATTTTTTTTTAACTTTTATTTAATCTTTAATTAATAAAAAACTAACCTAGTTACTAAATTAACTTAACTATTAATTAATTAATTTTTAACTAGTTTATCCTAGTTTAACTACACTAATTTTATTGCTAACTTTTATTAATCTATTATTCTTTTTAGCCTAAGTTTGGTTTATGCATGGATGGGTGGTCGAGCGGGATTTAGTCGACTGGACAAAAGGACAAGGGAGTGAGGGCGCAGCGTGGATGAAGGATGTAGCATGGAGCAGAGGATGTCTGATGCAATGGATGGATGACATGTTGGGACAGGGCCCGCCAGAAAAAACGGCCTCATT
>ML792359.1:218509-253568 GCA_009831015.1 Picea engelmannii
CAATTGAAGGGGTCCAAAATCCACTGTCAGTCGTTGATCTACATGCTGCTAGATTGACCGTCAATCTAAGCACGTTCTTTATTCTCCAAGCGTGAATGGAGCAAAAACTTAGGCTTAGTTCTTTTTGTGGGTTTTGTGCACTACTTCCCTTGCTTTTGTCTCCATGGGGTTAGGAAAAACCACTCAACATCAACAATCATGAATTTTCTTTTCTTTTCCTTTCCTTGAAAATAATTTGCAGAAATCAAATATTATTTGCAAGCCAAAATACATCCAGAGTGAAAATTTTCCAGTCAACAGATGATCCTATGAATTATAGGGTTATAACAGGACCTTATCACTGATTATGATACCTTCAATCTTCTATAGGGAGTCTTAGGTCCCTCTTGGGCGAGGCATACCTACTTTAGGGAGGGAGGCCCCTTTCAACTACTTTATCCTATTTGTGTGCATATTGGACTTTTGTTTATTTTATTTTGGTGTGCTCCTTGATTACTAGTTGGCCTTAGGATTTGTTTTTTATATCTCGATTCTTGAGTCATCGTGGAGTCAGACCAACTTCCCCACAGGTCTTGCTGCTTGTTACGATTACCACTAGATCTTGAGTCTTTTCCTTCTAAAAGTCATAAATTTATCAAATGTGGTGCACACACATCCACTTACCAAACTTGTGATCATACAAGGATGAGTACTGAATCGAGTCAGAAAGATACTGGGAGTTCTTCAACTCCCATACCCACTATAGTTAACGATACTCGTTTGAAACCTTCAACCACAATAGTTGTAGTGCTGAAGGTTCCTATCAACACTCATGTCTTTCCTATTGTGATAACTCAAGCTATAGCCATGAACCATTTTGGGTCCCTTTGTCACTCGTCGGGATACAATATTCAGTCCAACCCTACGACCTCTAGCCCTTTTTCTTATGGTATTTCAAATTTCACATCGCAATTTTCATCCTCCATCCCAACATCTAATCCGAACACTAGTATTGGACTTGGGGGCATGGCTCCTCCACATACTCCATTTTTGTTTGGTGGTGCTCATATCCCACAAATGACTCCTACAATTGGAGGCCTTTCTCCTTTTCACCCTGAGTCTAATCTTGGTCCTAATGCTCTTAGAGGGAGTAACCAACCTGGCAGACAATCTACTTCTTATGGTTCATCCTTTACACCTACCTCCTCTGTACCGATTCCAACCAACACATTTGACATGACGAATCCATCTTTTTCCTCCGGATTCACACTCAGAGGAGGTCAGTTTCATACCTTGGGAAACCCCCAACCTGGAGCCACTCCAGCTAGGGGAAATTTTTACAACCCTCATCATAACATTCCTACTAGAATGGTGCCCAACCAACCCCTCATGAATCAATTTGTAGGAGGGTATTACAATCCCAGATAGGGCCATGGTGCATACCAGAACCCTAGATGGGTTGTGATTCCCCAACAATAATCTTTCCAAGGAGCTTGGGGCCAGATGCCGCAACCCCGTCTCCCTTTTCTGGCCACGCTCAATCTTCCATACTTGTCTAGATTGATGAATGACCTTGTGCGTCATGATCCAACATGGCCCCCCATCCCCACCAAGATTTCTTTAGATATTCCAAAATTTGAAGGCAAGAGTGGTGAGGATCCTGGTGATCACATCATTACTTTTCACCTTTGGTGCTCTTCAAACTCCCTTAACGATGATTATATTCATTAATATTGTTTCAACGCACCCTCACAGGGGTCACCTTGAAATGGTATATAGAGCTACCAGGGGGGATGTACATAACTTTTAGTCAAATGGTTTTAGTCTTCCTCAACCACTTCCAATTGTCAGTTTGTTACAATGCGGGCATAGAAATTTTGTCGGCCTTCCGTCAGGACAAACCCACCCATATCTCAGATCAAATCCAGGAGTGGCATAGATGAAAGAGGTTGATCAAGGCCTATATACCCTCGAAATTTCTACTAGAGTGGTTCCTTAAGTCTCTACAACCTTATATTTCGAAGGATGTTTCTACATCCAGGGTTACGTCTGAGGAAGAAGCAATTTTTAAATCCTAACAGTTAGATATTATATATGCTCAGTTTGGGATGTTATACGAGATTCTTCCAAATGCATCAAGGTCAAACTATGACCCAAGACAAAATCTCAGGCCTCATGTCGATGGCATTATAGGCTTTGCCAATGTGAAATCTACAAACTTGGTGACAAACTAGTAGAAAGAGTTGTCTTTAAACCAATTTGTAGGGGGGCCAGCTTCATCTATGTCCTCCACTCCCACTCAGTCGGAGGAGGTATATTATGTGCAGTTGTTGACTAACCTAAATGCTAAGCAGCAACCAGGAGGGAATAAAAAGAAAGGACGTGGTAACAATCGTAAGGGTGGAAAGAATAGTAATAATCCCAAGGACAACGGTAATAATGAGAAGTTGAATAATAATGTTGGTGAGGGAAAGAAAGAAAGGCAGAAGGTGAAGTTTCCCTATAAGCTTTGTACATATGACCACCTTACCTACTTATGCCCCAAACTTGCAGAAGTTGTGAGGCTTTTGTCTCTATCGCCCGCTATGCTGACTAATCCTTTTCCACATGATAAACACATGGCCTCAAGCTCCTTGAATGTCAAAAATGCGTCAAGTGGGATTCAAAACCCACCGACGCAAGATGGTGACCATTTATGCATCAATATGGTTAAATATGAGGTTAATGTAGCCACTTGGTCTCACGATTACAGTTATCCACAAACTGTACCTAATCTAGAGTCTCCCCCTCCTCCAGAGATGCCTTTACATATCAAAAAACTAGAGCCCCTACCTCGTATTCTGAAAGGAGCATTCAAGCTCTCTACCCACAATCCTAATGCTAGAGCCACCCATAATTACTCTATTGTTGAATACCTGGGTCAAACCCCTTGTGCGATGTCATCTCTGGAGGTACTCTGGATATTTAATTCACAGAGGAATGCTTTATTATTTGCGTTAGGAGCTCTAGATCCTTGGGGCTCTAAAGTTATCAAGTTTTATGTCATGGATGTGAAGCCTCACTTGCCTTACCATGTGGCATTCCAAATCCACATGGGTTAATCAAAATATACCATCAAACGTACTATTGTTGATGAAGGCGTTGCAACATGTGTGATGTCCCTGGTATGTTGGAAAGCCCTTGGATTTAATAGCCTTTCTCAATATCTGACCATGTTGACCTCTTTTGACGGTCATTCCTTCTACCCTCACGATATTCTTCCTGCCTTCTCGGTCCAGTTAGGTGGGAAGAAAATAGAGGTGGATGTCAAAGTCGTTGATGCGCCCCTCAACTATAACTTGTTAATAGGATGCAATTGGACTTATGCTATGACTGCAATCATATCATCCTTCTTCCACACTCTTTTCTTTCCTCACGATGGGAAGATAGTGACAATCGACCAGTTGTCCTTTGCGTAAGCTAGCCCAAATGCATCGATTAGACCATCGATCTCCACGATCGACAATTCTCAACCGACAACTGAGAATATCGGTGTTGGAATGTATTCAACCCTTATGGGTACCTTCGAATTCATGGAATCAATTCATCATATACATGCCATGTCCAGTAGGTCTTCTTCGTCAAAGAGGTTTGTTCCTTTACGCACTTCGTATTTTAACGATCCTTTACCCTACCTTCCTCGACTTCATCTTGTGAGGTTCAGTCACATACTGGAATGTCCATTCCATTATTGGCATCAGAGATAGCATATCAGGATGTTCTTCACTCTTCCACCGATCAAGATCTCGTTACCTCGCAGACGAACGAGGAGGATCCTGTTTTAGAGCCCACGTGGGAAACTTCATTTTATTGTTCACATGACTTCCTCGATGAGACTTTACCTTTGGATGAAGCTATTGTAGATGCCATGAATGGTTCTAACAAGCCATGGGATGATATGTATCATCGCTCTTATTTCCTCCCAAAGCTTGCTAGAATTGAACAAGATCATTTTAGATCTACCTTGAGTGAGATTGTCAATCACGTCGTAGTTCCACTTGATACGCATGACATTTATACCAAAGGAAACATGGTGAGTATCTCTCCTACTGTCATGATCGATATCTCTCATATTCCTGGCAAGGTTGAAAATGTATACATCGTTGCAGATTGTTCGTCAGAAGAAATTCTGATCTACACCAAGCTCTTCAAAGAATTTTGCGATGCATTTTCTTGGTCATATGAAGAGATGTCGAGAATCAACCTTCGAATTGTCGAACATGAGATTAAAACCTATCTGTATGCTAATCTTGTTTGAAAACTACTTACAGATTTCAATCCTAGGAAGGCCTCTGCTATTTGTAAATGTGTTGAAACTGCACAGAATAGATCTAGCTAAACAATAATACACATGTTTGCAGAGAGAATTGGAGAAAGAAGAAGAAGGAGAGAAAGAATGAAAGAATTCTCATTAACCGTATTCCACACTCAAAGAGTGAATAATTTACAATAGATATAGGATACATGAGTAACTAATGTGCCATAGTGGTGGTCTATACTGATCTTGACACACATTAGCAGTTACAAGAGTGAACTTCCACCTAGCATACTCTTTCAAGCAGTTACGGGAGTGAACTGCCACCTAGTTGAGTTAACTAGTCAACTAGTCTTCAGTCAACTGACTGAATAGAGTGTAGTGAGGATTATATTAAGGAATCAAGGGAAATGCACCAGTCTGGTGATTATCCCAAGGCAAGTGCGCATTAGCATGGTGATGGAACCAATGTTTCATGGTGACAAAACCAATGCAACATCTAGACTCAACTCAACTAGTCAAACTGAAGTGTCAACTGAAAGAGAATATTCTCCAGGTGGAATATTCTCCCCTAAAATATAGGATACTATATAATGACTAATTATGACTAATAAAAAAGAAAAAACCTTAGGAAAAATAAATCCTAGGTGTGTGTGAAGTAACTCCAACACCCCCCCTGAACATCACTATGGTGAAAATAAAGAATGGGTCCCGACAACGAAGCCATGTTAGGTACCCAAATACAAAATATACATTGAAATAAAGTGAGGAAAGAGGGAAAACCTCATGGGAAAAACCCCCCCTCAAGGTACAATGTATGTAAAAAAACATTGAGAAGGAACAAAAAATATTTTCTAAGCAACCTTGTCCTTCACTCCAAGAAGACCTTGCAACTATGCATGTTTGTGCTCGTTGAAGATTTTGTTGAAGATGTATATGTTTGAATGGATCTGATGAAGTATATGCATCATTGATATGTCTACACATATCCACTTTCTCTTCTTGTAATGAATAAGATCCAAATAAAGTTTGGATGAAATTTTGAAAACCGTGCAACCGTTTTCGGAAAAATGCTGAAATTTTGTTGATTTTGAAATGATCATAACTTCACTTCCCAGACTCCATTTCAGAGGATTTGTTTTTCGAAATTGGATATTTTCCCGAGAGGAATTCAAACATCCAATTTGTTTCTGCAAATTTTTCTCAGAAAATATCAGAATTGAGTCTGATGTGTGTGGCTCACTTTTTGTCTCCTGAGATGCATGCATTTCACATGGAAAAGTGTCTGCATGTGACCCCTGAGATGCATGCCATATATCTTCCACATGAAATTTAGAAAACAAATCTGAAATGGAGTAGACATCATCTTCAATTAATGGAATATAAATTTATGCAAATACTTGTGTAGACGACTCTTCAAAAGAAAATGTTTGATCTTCTTATGGCTTCTCTTCTGGCTCTATCTATTCAATCTCCTGCATGAAATATTCATGATCTTATTTATTCCCAAATAGAACCTCCAATCTGGTCCATAATTTATTTGGAGTTGATTCTTTTGAGTCATCATATACTTGATGGAGAATTTCAGAAGAAATAAAATAGAGGATACATCCTATGGGCATATCTTGTCTATTGAGAAAATCGTTTTTCTCATCAGCGGAATCAGGCTCTACTTCCATTGCCATAGTTATTTAGTACAAGAACTTTCATCTGAGTAGAAGCAGAATTTTTGGCTTCCATCCCAAATAGTTATGAGGCATGAGAAGTATTTTTGGTGAGTAAAACATATATTCCATCTTTTCTGCGTTCTTCAATCTTTTGTACCTACAAACAATTTTGGTGTAGATTTTGCTTAGCAATCTGTTGGCTCTGATACCATGTAAATGTGTTGAAAATTCATAGAATATATCTAGCTAAACAATAATACACACATTTGCAGAGAGAATTGGAGAAAGAAGAAGAAGGAGAGAAAGAATGAAAGAATTCTCATTAACTGTATTCCACACTCAAAGAGTGAATAATTTACAATAAATATAAGATACATGAGTAACTGATGTTCCATAGTGGTGGTCTAGAGTGATATGGACACACACCAACAGTTATGTGAGTGAACTTCCACATAGTCTAGTCTTTCAGGCAGCTACGGGAGTGAACTGCCACCTAGTTGAGTTAACTAGTCAACTAGTCTTCAGTTAACTGACTGAACATAGTGTAGTGAGGAGTAGATTAAGGAATCAAGGGTAATGCACCAGTCTGGTGATGATCCCAAGGAAAGTGCACATTAGCATGGTGATGATCCCAATGTTGCATGGTGACAAAACCAATGCAGCATCTAGACTCAACTCAACTAGTCAAACTGAAGTGTCAACTGAAAGAGAATATTCTCCAGGTGGAATATTCTCCCCTAAAATATAGGAGACTAGATAATGACTAATTATGACTAATAAACGAGGAAAAAACTTAGGAAAAAGAAATGATAGGTGTGTGTGAAGTAACTCCAACACTATTAAGGTAGAGGTAGAAAAATTGTTTAACGCTGGCTTTATCTACCCAGTTTCGTTGACTGAATGGGTATCCAATCTTGTTCCTATGAATAAAAAGAAAGGAACCATCCACGTATGCATGGATTTTTGTGACCTAAATAAATCCTGTCCCAAAGACAACTTCCCAACACCCTTCATTGATCAAATTATTGATGAATGTGCAGGGAGCGAAGTTTTTTATTTTATGGACGAATTTTTAGGGTATAACCAAATTCGGATTAATCCCAAGGACAAACATAAGATGACATTTATTTTCCCTTGGGGTACATTCGCATACCAGAAGATTCCTTTCAGCCTTAATAACGTTGGAGAAACTTTCCAATGAGCTATGACCTTCGCATTTCATGATCTCAGGCATATAGTCGAAGCCTATCTTGACGATTTCGCTACTCATTCCTGTAAGAGAGTGGATCACCCTAAACACCTTTGGCTAGTTTTTGAAAGATGTCACCATTATCACAGCCGTTTGCACCCTCATAAATGCATCTTTTACGCTAGGTCAGGTCGATTTCTAGGATTTTTAGTCTCTGAGACTAGGATCATGGTAGATTCATTAAAGGTTGAGGCAATACTTCGATTGCCTCCCCCACACACTATTCATCAACTTCAAGGTTTACAGGGAAAAGATAACTTTTTACGATGGTTTATAGTGAACTATGCCAATATTACTAAGGGTTTCATGAGTCTCTTAAATAAGGACACTCCTTTTATCTGGGATGAGCGAGCCCAGGAATCCTTTGATGCTTTGAAGAAAGCCTTGGTATCGATGCCTCTACTGAAGTCTCCAGACTACGGTATATATTACTTGCTTTATGTTGCCATGTCCGAAGAGACCATTGGTACAGTGTTAGTTTAGGAGGATGATGAGCTCCATGAGAACTCCATTTACTATCTTAGTCGAAACTTGGTTGGCCCTGATATCAAATATTCTCATGTTGAAAAGCTAGCTTTGGTTGTCGTTCACGCAATTCAACGATTACGGCACTATATATTGCTTTGAAAAACTACTGTGGTTACTAATCTCAATCCATTTCAATACATCCTTACTAGGCATATCATAGGGCGAAAGTGCAATAAATGGAGTGTCATTCTACAAGAATTTGATCTCGATTTCGCTTCTGCGAAGTCCAAAAAATCACTATTTTTTGCAGAGTTAATATCGGACTCCCCTCGGTTAGATGAGGATGTTATTCATGTTGATTCATTTGTGGATGAACACATTTTCCTTGTCTCATCATCAGACCCCTGGTATGGAGATACTATTGTCTATATTAAAACTTTAAAGTTCCCTCAACATCTCTCAGGAGATGACCGACAACTTATATGATACCAGGATAAGAACTACCTTATCATCGAAAATACTTTGTATCACCGAGGAGTAGACAATATCATGCATCATTGTTTGACTCACGGAGAAGCTGAGTCTGTTCTAAACGACTGCCATAGTGGGGCTTGTGGTGGTCATCTATCCGGGCTCACGACAACCCAAAACATTTTGCGAGCCGATTATTTTTGGCCGTCTGTTATTAAAGATTACATATAAGCGGTTAAGAAGTGTCACCCCTGCATGGTGTGCACTCGAAAAATGCACTCACATATAGCCCTCTCCATCTAGTCATTATCGTCGGTCCCTTCACCAAGTTGGGTGTGGATTTTTTGGATTGCAACCCAACTTTGGCTAGGGGGCATCAACACATTATCATGGCCATAGACTACTTTACTAAGTGGGATGAGGCCATGCCTACAATTAAATTTTATGGTAAGACTATTTCTTTCTTCGTATTTAATCAAATTTAATAGCCAGGTTCGAAATCCCGAGTGATATTTTCACTGATCATGGAAGTCACTTTCATAATGAAATGATGAAAGAATTAGCATCAAAATTGGTGTTGGGGATAAATATATGCACTATTAATTCCCACATTTAATTATCAACCGGGGCTCATAAGCTTCGAGGTGCAGGCACAGGAAACCCAGGATCAAAGCCCAGTCTAGTCTAATCTAAATCCGGAAAACAATCCTCAAACCCACACTACAACAAATTAACACTAAGGATTCATCACTGGGACGTAGGAATAACTTAGTGCTATAAACGCTTAGATCACAGTCTTTCATGCACTCAAGGTGATGTTCGTGTGATTAATCGTGAGTATCTTACTTAAGTTTTTTGTCCTTCAATGATTATTTCTAGTAGTGGTTAGCTAAGCTACAAGAAAACTAAATCAAAGCAAACTAGATTAAAGGATAATGAAGACAATCTGAAAATGACTTGTAAACAAATGAAACTAAAGTTTCAGGACAATTCTTCAAATGGATACAACAACAATAATGAAATCTATGTAATAAAAGAATGGATCTCTAAACTACTAAATGAATGGAAATGTTTAACAATGATCTATGGAAAGAAATAGACAGAAAGAGATGCACTTTGTCTTCAATGGATGCCAACATACTCTGCATATCAGTGCATGCAACAATATTTAAGAACCACATGATTACATCAAGCTTCAAGGTACATATGTCATATGTTTTTGATAATAAGACAAAGAAATGTCAACAGTGATCACGAAAGAATCATCTTATCCGGAACTTGAACCCAAAGCCTGAAACTTGAACATGCTAGACTTATTAATCCATGCACCAACATTAATATAGAAATCACAGTAAATATATCAGTCCTATGAGATGTTTTATTGCTATGTTTCAAGAACGCAGATTCAATAAGAAGAAATGATATACACCCTGTGTTCCAAATATCATGACCAGGGATCAAATCCAATGTTCAAAAGTGACTTTATAAATGTTACTGAGAGTAGATTTTTGTCATATGACAGAGGTGCAAGTAAGGATCAGCTCTTCAAGAAATGATACCACAAACATATTGTTTATGCAAACCAGATTCTTGGCGCCAAGACAATGCAGAAATGGATTATATAACTGCCACATGAATCAAGTGTCAACAATGTTGAAAAGAGCCAAAAAAACTAAAACTGGAATAAATTTGCACACATATGAAGAATGAATCTCGAGTCTTATTAATATTGAATGAAAACCAAAACTGCAATTAAAGAGAAAACTAGTTAGAAAACACACCATAGAATAAAATGAAAATATAATGGACTAAAACTAAATAAAGGGAACATAGCAATGCTTACCCACACTGAGGGGCCCTTCCCAGGCGGCTAGCACTGATGATAAAGATCAGATCAAGCCAAGGAGATTCACAATATATAAACAACAATCATCTTTTCATTTAATCATGGAACTCTGTTTTTACATGACAACCAACTCCTTAAAGCTTTCTCACAAAAACAAATCTCTCACTTACAAAAACTTCATGAAAATAATGGCTCTTTCTCATAGCCCTATGAGGCTTATTTATACATGAATAATCATTAAGGAGTGGATGGGACCGAATCCCAATGCTCAGATTTCAAATTTACAATTTTAGATAAAATCCTCAAAAATCTGGGTTTTATTGCAATTTGGGCAGATTCAAGTTAGGCCCCCACCCATACCTTCCAAACCAATTCTAATTTTTAAAAACTACCCACCACTTACTCAATTTCCCATATTCTAGAAAAAACCCATTCCGTAGAATTTCTAGATTTGATGCCATTTGCACAAAAATCGAGGCGCAAGTTGGCAGTTTGAGATTTTTGCTAATTTTTGCAGAATCATTCCCCCTGAACTGGAGGTCCACATGTGTGAGCTGGGTGAATTATGAAACATGTGTCCACATGAAAACATTGTTCTGGAAAAAACCCATGTACCCGATTTTCCTCAAGAAACTTTCCTAAATTTCAAATTATTTCTAGTACCGGATTGTTGTTGATGCTGGTACCGAATGACCTGGAGCATTTTGGTACCGAATGGTTTCTGGGACATTCTAGTACTGGATGTGTTGAATTGCGAGTATTGGATGATATGGAGTGTGAGTACCGGATGACATGGAGTGTGGGTACCGAATGACTTGTAGAACCTTCTGGTACCGGATGAGCGCAATATTGGTACCGGACGAACCGAGTACTGGATGACATGGAGTAAGGGTACCAGATGACATGGAGTATGGGTACCGGATGAGTGCAGTATTGGTATCGGATGAACTCAGTGCTGGATGACATGGAGTATGGGTACTAGATGACATGGAGAGTGGGTATCGGATGACTGTGCAAGTACCGGTTGACTGTAGAACCTTCTGGTACTGGATGACTTAGAGTACCGGATGACCTGCAATGCGGGTACTGGAACAAGAACAGTACATGTATCGGAACATGAACAATACAGAATATTTTGTTTGGACATAGAAACATAGGATTAAACCATCATCGACAAAACTATTGTATAATCATCCTTTTAATCACTAAAAATATGGAAAATTATGTATTAACCACATAGGATGAATAACAAGAGATAATGGAGGTTTATGGTGTAATTAGCGATATATTATTGACAAAATGCAAGGAGAAGGTGTAATGATGAGTGTATTTGTATGGCAGAAAGTATGACAAAACTAGAGCTCAACACACCCCCAAACCCAAGGATTTGCATGTCCTCATGCAAACAAGGTGAAGAACTTATGATACTCTATTTATAGATTTATGTGACATTGTTTCTTTTGTGTAAGTGTTGGTTCTTGTGAAATGACACTTTGGAAACTATCATGGATTGAATTTCAAATAGAAAAACAAAATTATCATAAAAATGGAGGACAAGCAGTGGATGAGGTATTAGAGTGATGGTGAATGGTGTGCATATGGAGAATGGTTTATAAAATGTTGGTGATAGTGGTCGTATGAACTTGGACATCAATTTTAAGACCAATATTTACTTTGTGGTTATTTTCTTGGATAGGCAACAATGACTTCATCCTCTTTGACATGACTTAAGAATGCGTTATGATGTACGAAGAGAAGACACTATAGATGTTGCTTTGTATTTCTATACCACATATTTCATTTTCCTTACTTGGTGTTATCATCAGAGTATATTGTTCATTACGACAAGTGGAGTGAAGATGGAGGGTTTACTGAGTAGTTGTGATAATGCATAGTTGAGTGTGGAGTGGGTAATAGTGGTTATGCATCATGTTTTCCAAGTTCTTAGTAAATTAAAAATATTTGTACTAGTTTTACCTCAAGTTACCCTTTCTTTGAATTCTAATGCATGTTGAAGTGGAAACTAGCAGAATAGGATGAAATGTCTGCAAAATCATGGTGTAGGTTGCTGAAATTTGAAGATGAAGTGGAGAAAGGTTGAGAACTGATGGATATCTAGGAGAGAGTTGATGAATGCTGATCTATTGAGATTCCTTATGTTTCTCTCTCTCACCCCCAAACCCACCGGTTTGCATGTCCTCATGCAAACTCTCATTAGCACACAAAATTTCTGCAAGCTGAAAGTGGACTATGTGGAACTGGTGCATGTTGACTGAAGGAGAGAAATGAAGTATGCCAGAGCTGAGAGCTACTGAAAATATCTTGCAAAAAGTACCCTCGAAAAAAATATTTAAATTTATGTATTGTTGGTACAAGAACCTACTGGTTCCTGTACCTACTGGTTCCTGTACCAGCAGTACCGGAACAGAAAAATCTAAAAGAACTTAAACCTGTACTATTATTATGAGAGAAGAAATATACATTGTTGTCATGTTTAAAGAAATAACCAAAAATTAAACTTTATTCATGCTTGTAAATTTGGAAATGAAATTTATTTTAAAATATTTACAAGCATAAAGAAAAATTCTAAATAACTTATTACATATGATTTCATCAATCATTAACAGTTGTATGCTCAAGAAACCATGTGAATTATGATGGGGGATTTTTCCTTTCATCCTTGAACAAGAAAACATGAGGAGATAAGTGGTCTTTGATAAATGAGAAACCGATAGGAAACCAATCATCCCTGTTTAATTTCTCAAAGAATCTATGTCATTCAACTGATATTGATAAAGTTCGCATTTGAGTTTATTAGACTCCTACACTTATGGGTCCCACCTCTAGGACAATGACATCCTAGGTATGAATGATGGGGTCTTAAGACCATCTTACAGACATTCTCAAATGGCAATTAGATGAGGTTCATTATCCTTTTGTTCAACCATGCATGCTTCTTCTTAAGGATTTACACAAGTATATTGTTCATACAGACAAATATAGATTAGGCATAATGAAAGACATCAAAATCAGAACCCATTGCCAGCAAGCCTATTCAGTACTCTGATGGGGTAATTTTGACATCTAAGAAATATCCTTCCTAGGTAGAATTCCCCATTTCCCACGAGCCTGTTCAGTACCCTGATGGATTTTCCTAGTTATACCACAAGCCGGTACCTACTGCCAGCAGACTTGTTCAGTATCCCGACGAGTTAGCCTCTTACACCCATTTTCCATTAAAGGCTCATGTCCCAATATTTACTCTTAAGATATAATTTATATATTTCTTTCACATGGGTAAATGGGGAAGCATCTTTGAAAACCTTTTTACAGGATGGGATCATATTGAGTTGGAAGATATTTTATAGATTGCCCATAAAAGATTGTTTGTATGAAAAATAGACTTATGTATCGAGATTAGTGGAAATACATATCATGTCAAACTTACTTAATGTGTGGTGGATGAGGCCATGAGAGAATGACCTAAAGGTGCCTCTAGTCCCCAAGTTCATCTTCTCCATATAAGATTGTGTTCCCTCACAAGTAGAAGTTTCATCCACTCTCCTGCTACTATTTGATAAGAATGCTTGAATAACAAGTTCTGATATAAAACTAGGATGTACAAGTTACCTATGGGCATCATTATGCAGACCTTAAAGATTTTGTAAATCCCCATAATATTTTAAAGATTAGGCTTATGAGCAACTGTTATTATTAATAGTCAGAAATCTGTATGTAATAAGAAGAAGAAATATCTTAAGTTGTTTTGGTTTTTGATGTTAGATCACCAATATTATCTTCATCTCATTTCATTTATTTGAAAAGAAACAAGAAATATGTTGCATTTATTTATAACTAGGTTAATTAACATGCAACTTTTACTCTATCCTACCTAAGAACAAGAAATTATATTTCACGTGTAAGAATATTTCCAATGTAACCATGTGCGTAACAAGTGTAGAAACACATTCATACTCGGGTTTGAAAGACAAGATTTAATGTATACCAGAATACGAAGAACCATCTGCTTTGATGATGATGTGGAGAGTTGTTGAAGAAGAGAGTGGTGCTTCAATCTTGTTGTCGTCTGGAACCAATGTTCAATGTAATCTTGATGTTCTTGGTTCACTTCCTCATTTAGACCACTCTACATGTCTCCCTCTATCATGCCACACAGATCATATTATTTTGGATGGTTTGTCTCATGGATGCCTACTGGATCTGGCGATATGCATGTCAAGAACTCCTCGATATCAGGTTCTAATGGTGTCTCTCTATCGAATGTGGTCCATGATTCTTCGGTCGCGTTGATAGATTGGGAAAGGGAATCAAAGGAGACTTCTAGATCTTCTTGTGGATGTAGAGTGACATTTAAGTTCTTGACTGTTGTCAAGATTTGTTCTTCCTGAGAGGCCGAGATTGAGATACCAACTACTGCTAGGATTTGAGAGAGTTTTGTTAAACTCTTGATCATCATTGAGTTCTTATTGCTGGTTGATGGGTCCTGTTTCACACATGATTAGTGTATAGGGGGGTTCTTACAGTGCCCAAAAACATTTTAAAAACCTTAAAGAAATAAAAAGAAGCAAACTAAAATAAAATGTAAGAAAACTAATTATATACTTGAAGCACCACCGTGCTACTAGGACCCTGCTGTCACCAAGTTATCTGTTCACACAAGTTAGCTTCTCTTCTCATATATATAAAAAATGGCTAATGCTAATAAAACACAAATTCTAACTACTAAAAGGAAGAGGACAACCTAAATTTGGAGTAACCCCACTAAAGTGGATGCGTGGGCTCTTCCCTCACGTCTTACCGTCTTCTCTCCACCCTTAGGTCATCCTTAAAATCACACCACACTTGCATGAAAAGAAACACACTTGCATGAAAGGAACACTCAAGGCTTTGGAGAAATAAAAGCAACCTACCTATGCTCTAATCCCTTTAGCACCTCCCCGGAAATGGTGGAAAAATGTTGGGGCTAAATATATGCACTATTAATTCCCACATTTAATTATCAATTGGGGCTCGTAAGCTTCAAGGTGCAGGCGCAGGAAACACAAGATCAAAGCCTAGTATAGACTAATCTAAAGCCAGAAAACAATCCTCAAACCCACACTACATCAAATTAACACTAAATATTCATCACTGGGACGTATGAATAACTTAGTTCTATAAAGGCTTAGATCATAGTATTTCATGCACTCGGGGTGATGTTCGTGTGATTAATCATGAGTAGCTTACTTAAGTTTTATGTCCTTCAATGATTATTTCCAGTAGTGGTTAGCTAAGCTACAAGAAAACTAAATCAAAGTGAACTAGAATAAAGGACAATGAAGACAATCTGAAAATGACTTGTAAACAAATGAAACTAGAGTTTCAAGACAATTCTTCAAATGGATACAACAACAATAATGAAATCTATGTAATAAAAGAATGGATCTCTAAACTACTAAATGAATGGAAATGTTTAACAATGATCTATGAAAAGAAATAGATAGAAAGAGATGCACTTTGTATTCAATGGATGCCAACATACTCTGCATATCAGTGCATGCAACAATATTTAAGAACTACATGATTACATCAAGCGTCAAGGTACATATGTCATATGTTTCTGATAATAAGACAAAGAAATGTCAACAGTGATCACTAAAGAATCATCTTATCCAGAACTTGAACCCAAAGCCTGAAACTTGAACATGCTAGACTTATTAATCCATGCACCAACATTAATATAGAAATCACAGTAAATATATCAATCCTATGAGATGTTTTACTGTTATGTTTCAAGAACGCAGATTCAATAAGAAGAAATGATATACACCCTGTGTTCCAAATATCATGACCAGGGATCAAATCCAATGTTCAAAAGTGAATTTATAAATGTTACTGAGAGTAGACTTTTGTCATATGACAGAGGTGCAAGTAAGGATCATCTTTTCAAGCAATGATACCACAAATATATTGTTTATGCAAACCAGATTCTTGGTGCCAAGAAAGTGCAGAAATGGATTATATAACTATCACATGAATCAAGTGTCAACAATGTTGAAAAGAGCCAAAAAAACTAAAATTGGAATAAAGTTGCACACATATGAAGAATGAATCTCGAGTCTTATTAATATTGAATAAAAACCAAAACTACAATTAAAGAGAAAACTAGTTAGAAAACACACCATAGAATAAAATGAAAATATAATGGACTAAAACTAAATAAAGGGAACATAGCAATGCTTACCCACACTGAGGGGCCCTTCCTAGGTGGCTAGAATTGTTGAGAAATATCAGATCAAGCCAAGGATATGCACAATAGACCAGCAACAATCATCTTTTCATTTAATCATGGAACTTTGTTTTTACATGACAACCAACTCCTTAAAGCTTTCTCACAAAAACAAATCTCTCACTTACAAAAACTCCATGACAATAATGGATATTTCTCATAGCCCTATGAGGATTATTTATACATGAATAATCATTGAGGAGTGGATGGCACCGAATCCCAATGCTCAGATTTCAAATTTACAATTTTATATAAAATCCTCAAAAATCTGGGTTTTATTGCAATTTGGGCAGATTCAAGTTAGGCCCCCACCCATATCTTCCAAACCAATTCTAAATTTTAAAAACTACCCATGTCTTACTCAATTTCTCATATTCTAGACAAAACCCATTCCGTAGAATTTCTAGATCTGATGCCATCTGGACGGAAATCGAGGCGCAAGTTGGCAGATTGAGATTTTTGCTAATTTTTGCTAATTTTTGCAGAATCATTCCCCCTGAGATGGAGGTCCACACGTGCAATCTGGGTGAATTATGACACACGTGTCCGCATGAAAACATCATTCTGGACAAAACCCATGTACCCAATTTTCCTCTAGAAACTTTCCAAAATTTCAACTTATTTCTAGTACTGGATTGTTGTTGATGCTAGGACTGGATGACCTGGAGCATTTTGGTACCAAATGGTTTCTGGAACATTCTAGTACTGGATGTGTTGAATTGAAAGTACCAGATGATATGGAGTGTGAGTATCAGATGACATGGAGTGTGGGTACCGGATGACTTGTAGAACCTTCTGGTACCGGATGACTTGGAGTACTGGATGAGGGCAGTATTGGTACCGGATGACTTGGAGTACCGGATGAACGTAGTATTGGTACCAGACGAACTGAGTACTGGATGACATGGAGTATGGGTACCATATGCCATGTATTGTGGGTACTGGATGACTATGAAGGTACCGGTTGACTGTAGAACCTTCTGGTACTGGATGACTTGGAGTACCGGATGACCTACAATGCAGGTACCGAAATAAGAACAGTACATGTATCGGAACATGAACAATACAAAAGATGCTTCTTGGACATAGAAACATAGGATTAAACCATCATCGACAAAACTATTGTATAATCATCCTTTTAATCACTAAAAATATGGAAAATTATGTATTAACCACATAGGATGAATAACAAGAGATAATGGAGGTTTATGGTGTAATTAGCGATATATTATTGACAAAATGCAGGGAGAAGGTGTAATGATGAGTGTATTTGTATGGCAGAAAGTATGAAAAAACTGGAGCTCAACAATTGGGGTTTAGACATGGTCATTCTTCCCCTTACTACCCCCAGGAAAATGGACAAGTAGAGGCTGTGAACAAGTCTCTCAAGACCATTTTGCAAAAAAATGTCAACCAGAGAAAATCTAACTGGCATATCATGCTTTACCCAGCACTTTGGGCATACCGAACCTCTGTTAATACTTCCACCAATTTTTCTCCTTTCTAGTTAGTGCATGGTGTAGAGTCAATCCTACCTATTGAATGAAACATCCCTTCTCTTAGCTTGGCAGTTGTGCTCCTACCTGACACTTCCAATCTTGAACAATGCCTTGTACACCTAGAGATTTTATATGAGCAATGCCAAGATGCCTCCACAACTATTGAAGTGAATAAAAGACGTGTCAAGGAATAATATGATAAGTCTATATGCCCTCGACAATATGTTGAGGGTTAGTTGGTCCTTCTATACGACCAAGCCAAAGAACCATTGGGGGCAGGAAAATTCAAACCCATGTGGCACAGTCCCTATATCGTGCGATGTGTCTTAGAAAAAGGAGCCTATGAATTAGAATATTATGAAGGGAACATGATTCCTGAGCCCAGGAATGGGCTCTATTTGAAAATATATTACACTTGAGCCCCAAGCTTAGGCGTAACTCTTTGTATACTAATGTATTTTAGTGTATATATTTTTTCCCTTTATTTTTATATCTTCATCTCGCTTATTAAGTTTTCCCTTGGTTGGAAGATGTCAATAGAGTCTTCGGTCTACTTAGGATTCGCAAATGGGGCCAATCGTCATACACAAAACTTGGCTTCCTCCGCTTGTATTGTTTACTCACCCGAGGGTCTACTGGTGTCTTCAGATGATGTTTTCCTAAGGCCATCAACAAATAATGTGGCCAAGTATAGCGCTATTATAAAAAAATTACGCGATGCCATTTCGCATGGTATTCACTCTTTAGAAGTTCACCTGGACTCCCAATTAGTAGTATTTCAGTTGAACGCCAGTTACCATGTGAAAGGCCCTACTCTACTCTGACGATTCTTACAGGTATGACTTTTGGAACGACATTTTTATTTTATTACTTATCATCACATACCTAGAAGTTCTAATTATGTATCTGATGCATATGTTAATTTTGTTTTAGATTGGAATTTGTCACATAACTAAAGCAAAGAAAACACTTTCATCAATGTACACATTGTAACATAAGTAAAGTTGAAGATCAATGTTTTTATATATTTCATCTCTCCAAAAAATATGATGTTATAGTACAAAAATGGGGCTCACACCCTCAAAATACATATACGGTTGATCATATAGTAATCACGACATCTACGCCCGTGGTGCCAGATGAGTGTCATGATAACACACTATGGCGTTTGTGAGACGTCAAAAGATTTGTATCCAAACATGGGGCAAACCTACCACCTACCACTACATTACCTCTAGTAGATCCTTTACCTGAACCATGGGAATCCCCTACATCAAATGAGACAGGTTTCCCTAAATGTTTTTAAGCACTCTATTAGCATCCCCTCCCACTGGCTCATCCCCCCGGTGCCTCTGTCGGTGTCGTGGAAGTCCTTCCGGCCATTGTGGACCCATGTCTACATCACATACATGTTTAGTTAGTACCTGACATCATCCAAAAATATTTTTGTTTTCTTATACAAAAATACAAAAAAATAATATATTCAAAAACTTTGGCATATCTATGTCTCCGTAGGTGGAACCCGGTGGTAACGACATGTATGGATCTCCTCTAAAGTCAATCCCTGCGTAAGGGTATTCCTCCAGAGCCATCACCTGCCAACTCCACCAGAATAAAAACTCATCATTATAGGGTGTTGGAACCCTACCACCCCCCTTCCACCTCATCACCTCGGTCCACCATGCCATGGCTGGATCACGAGGTCCACGCAGAACAATATCAACTCTAGGGCCCAAGCCTGGAACCTGCTCGAAGAAAAAACTACACAGGATAAACGTGAACTCAAAGTTCCTCTTTCTACCCAATTTGTAGTCTATCAGCTGGCTCTTCATGTTGGACAATAGTGAGGTGCACCAGTCATAAAACATGGGTCACAAACACTCCACTCAATAGAACATAAGTGGCCTTGATTCCTGGTGCAAAGAGGTTGACCCTGTGATCTGTGTAAACACTAGGACAACAATATTGAGACTCGGATTGTTGATCGCTGTGATCGGGAGTTGGATCCCTACCTTCTTGGTCCCTACAATGTAATGAGTGGCTATGTAATCCTCTATGTTCATGCCACTCCCAACTCCCCGGGCTTTGAGGTTGACCACCTCACCTTGACATGACAATCCTATCAAGAAGTAGATGTCCTCAACTTCAATCCTCAATGGTTGTCCATCAAGGTTGAAGGTCTCGGTATCTGGATCCCAGTAGTTCACGAGCAACTGAAGTAGTCTCACTTGAGCCCTCATACCTTTGAGAGCCCAAAACTTGTATAGCCCACATATTTTTAAGGCCATATGGGCCCCTGGATCTCTCTTCACTACAACATCCACCTCTTCATTCTCTCTTTCTCTCCACTCTAGCACCATCCTGCAATATTCAAACCATTTTTAGGTTAGCAACATTTAAAAAACCTTATCCACGGACATGTACGCGAACTACAGTTTACACAGTCGCGTATAGGGCTTCTTATATGCTGGTTGTTTTGCAAACAGACGCATATACCTTAGTTCCTAAATTGCACCCTACAATACTCAAAAAAGGAGACCTAACTATAAATTTTAATCCATTAGAAATAAAGAGAGGAGAAAGATGAATTACTTGGTCCAGACGGTTGTTGATTCCATCGCTTGTGGATCTCGTAATCAACAGTTGAAATTTGGGGGAAATTTGTTCCAAAATGCACTATTTGGGTAAAAAATACAAATGGTATAGTAAAATTGGTTTTTTTTTACTATTTATAGAAAATATTTACCCACTTTACATAGTTTTGTCTAATATTTTGGCCTAATGGACTAATACGACAATGGATGGATTTGGTTTTGGTGGTTTTATCCAGGGATTCTTACGGTTTTCAATGCCATGTCCCCTGTTCGTAACTTTGGATAGGTATTTTTTTCATCCATCATATAGGATAGGTTACCAATCCATTATGCAGACTTGCATCATCCTATGACTGCAACTCATATGCCTTAGATACGAACCCATTTAATAGCGACACATAATCTTCTATCTGCAACTAGAAGTGTCATTATTGAATGGTAGAGACTTACCAAACATGGGGCCCTACGTTACATCTTCTAGGATTAATTATCACTTCAAAAGAAAATTCCTAAAATAGTAACAACCATCTACAAATTATCCCTTCCAACACAGGTTTGTTAACTAGATATTTTAATGCAAAATGATCAGTAAAGAACTTAAAATGAGAACCTAACAAATAATGTCTAAAATTATGCAAAGCCTAAATCATAGCTAAACCCTCCCTTTTTGTCATTGTATAGTTGCACTCAGCTTGCGACAACTTCCTGCTCATAAAATAGATAGGATGATCCATGGTTCCATCTCCTCGTTGCACTAAGATGGCTCCCAAGGCAATACTCGAAGAATCTACGTAAACGTGAAATTCGTTTTCCCAATTTGGGAATATCATAATAGGTGTTGTGTTGAGCTTCTCCTTTAGGGTCTCGAATGCTTTATCGCATTTTGGGGTCCATTGGAACACTTCGGCCTTCTTTAGTAGATTTTCCAGAGGTGCAGTGATATTTGCATATCTTCTGATGAACCTATGATAGTACCATGTGTGCCCCAGCATGGAGCACAAATTCTTAGCACTCATAGGTGGCGGCATGCTCACAATAACCGCAACTTTGTCTGGGTCTACCATTACTCACTCTCATCATACTATGTGGCCTAAAAAATTTCCATGTGGTACACAGAAGATACACTTTATAAGGTTCAACGATATCTGCAATTCTTTGCATCTGTCAAACATCAGACGTAGTAGCGCTACATGTTCCTTGAGCAAACTGTATATCATCCAATCATCCATATAAAATTCTATAAACTTGTGAATAAATTTTTGGAAAGTTGCTATTACAATCTTGGAGAAAACTGCAAGGGAGTTCTTTAAGCCGAATAGAATCACATTGTATGAAAATGACCCCCATTCTATTATGAATGTGGCCTTCTTCTTGTCCTCTTTAGCAATCCTTACTTGGTGATACCCCAAAAATCCATCTATAAATGAGTAATATTCTTTCTCCGCAACCTATTCTAGCACCTCGTTAGTAAAAGGTGTTGGAAAAGGGTCATGCACACAGGAAGAGTTAAGCCTTCTATAGTCTACATAGACCCTAATATACTCTGTGCCTTTCTTTCTCTGGATGACTATTGGGCTGACTCATTCTGCTTCTTCTACTACAAAAATAAGTTCAGCTTCCAACATATTGTCTATTTCCTTCTTAAACTTCTCTTTCACTCTGGGGTTGAGGCATTATGGTCTATGCCTCATAGGATTTGATCCTGGTTTTAAGTCAATTTATATCTCTCCCATAACTCCTTTAATCCCTTCTAACTCTGAAAATGTATTTGGGAACAAACCCTTATATTCCTTATATTCTCTCAACAAACTCTGTATTTCTTGACTAGTTTTCTCATCCCAGTAATCTCCCACCATAGCTATTTTAGGTTTCTCTGTGGTCCCTATATTAACTTTTCCCAACTTCAATGGGTGATTATAAGAACTATCAGTCTGACTGGGTATGATGTTCTAGATTTTTTTGTTCCCTTCTATCTCTTTAATGGCTAAGTTTCTCAATTCTTCTAAATCATCTAGGCTTTATTAATCCTTCTCAATCTTATAGCATTCTATAGGCTTCTTGTCTAAGCTTAGGTGAAGATTAGTATGAATTTTTCGGATATGCTTTGCACATACCACTAGGTTTGATTTTTGTTTACTATTGTCTGTAAAAAGAAACTTTTTAATTCTTTGCAGGACTACTTCAAGCTCAGGGTACTTACTTGTAAACAAGAAGTCCTTGCAAAAGTGATCTGCCAACGTTTTCCAGACGCTGGTCTGTCTTCTGGTTTCTTCATTCATGAACCAATCTTTAGGGATTGAACCTAGTCAGTGGGGAAATACTTGAATCCAGAAGCAAGATGGTATTTTCACAACCTGCCACTATGTCACGCATTGTTCAATATGTGCTTTAGGATCAGAATCTCCGTTGAACAGTTGCGCAACTTGGAAATCCATCTGCATCTCTAATTCTAGCTGCCCTTTATCTTGAAATCTATATTTGATAGATTTCTTCACATCATTCCAATTTTTGAGTAAGGCTTTGTGATTGGCCCACCATCTGGCAGGGGTGTCTTGGAGGGATAAATCTAGTACCGAGATCTTTTGATCCTCTACTAACTTTTCTTCCATGTTGAGCAGAAACTTTTCAAGTCCTGAGGTACCATTATATACTGGGTGTTCTCTGACCTTGGTTCCAACCCATCTAATTTCCCTGATATTTTTGCATCTTCTTGAGAATATTTCGTATGAGCCTTGCTTCCAACTGTCAAATGCCAGTTCTGAATGTTCATCCGCTGATTGTATACTCCTCCAACTTATTGATCCATCAATAGTAGTTCCTGTTGTTAAAGTGTACAACTGATCCAAGTCTTCTCCCTCCATATTGTTGTCTGTTGGCTCTGTATATATCGGGCCTACATATGGATCCAAGGGTTGAACTACCTTGATTCCATCTACCTAAAATGTCATAGTGTCTTTCTTTAGGTCAATCATTGCATAGTTTGCATAGGCCCAATCAATACCAAGTAGTGCAAGATAAGGGTCCTTATCCCCCATAATTTCGATCACCTCAAAATCAGCTACAGTCTTCACTCCCGCAACATCTATTTCCACATTCTCCAGTCTTCCTATTGGGGAAATACAATATTGGTTGGCCATTCTTAGTTGGATTGGGGAATATGTCAAGTGTGGCTTTCCTAGGGATTCCCAAGTCTTTTTAGGTAGTATGTTAACATTATATCCTAAGTCTAACATAACATACTTAATCTCAAACTCGTTTAGCTGGGCTACTAGTCTAAACTCTTTTCCAATTCGTACTTTCCTTCTCTACACTCTCTGAGCACTCTTCTTAGGAAGATTAGTCCTTATTCTTCCTTCTGTGGGTCCCTCATTCCCTAAAAATAGGTATAGCACATTGCGCAACTTTTCTATTAACTAGTCATTCCCAAGAATATCAAAAAATAACCGAAACCAAAGGTCGACTACATTTTGTGGTTTTTGAGGTTGTCTCATCATGACTACGGGGTTTCTAGGTGTAGGGGGTGAAGCAAGGGCTTGCGAAATCTTTGGGTAAACAATAGGTTGAGGGGTTTTCTCTTGCATCTCAAGGCTAGGGATATTCTGAAGTACCTCTATGGATTTTTTAAAGAACAACTTGTGTTTCAGAGGATCATACATGTCTTCCTTAGGTGTTGCTTTCTGGATCTTAGGTAAATTATCAACATCAGCTCCAGTCTTTTCCCCTCCTCAAGTGACGATATTAAGGTTGGGAAATTGTCCTCTAATAACTCTCTTGATTTATGAACTGATGAGGTTAGTTACTCGTTGACATACCTGATCTTCCCATTTTGCAATTAGTTCTGGGAAGTCTTCAGTTGTGTTCCCATTGGTTCTGCAGTGAGAGCACCATGGCCGCCTCAGATGAGGACAGTCTCTAGCCATAGGGCATTTCTCATCACAATTGTAGAATATACTTGGTCCTCTTCCCTCGGTTCTTCCTCCTTTGAAGTCTCCTTCGGCTCCACCTCCTCGACCTATTCTCAGTCCCTCAGGGGTTTCATTCACCTTGAATGTTGTTCGGTCCAACCTGCCTGCAAGTGCATCAAACACTCTACATTGATTAGTAGTATGTGTGGTAGATGCGCAAAACTCAAAGTGTACAATATTTGGTACTATTGAATACTTCTTAATAATGGGGCATTGTCTCATCCCATGCCCATGGATTCGTAAAATCTCGCAATACTCAGCTGCTGGCATGACTTGGATACCTAGAAAAGCATGATATGGGGTGGGGTTATGGAATGGTAAATTTGCAGATACTTGCACAACTCCTCCTGTGGGTCTTGGTGAGGGTCCCATCATATTCTAAGGAGGTCCCATTCCTCTTATTCGTGTAAATTCGTTTACCAGATGTCCTTCTGTGTAACATCTGGTACACCAGACTTGTGATCATCCTGGTCTAGGTATCGTCAATTATTGAATATTTTATGTAAGCGTTGATATTTTCCCTTGTAGTTGTTCCAAAATTGCATCTGTTGGGGGTTTGGTCACTCTCAGGATCCTCGGATATCCTGCCATGGCTTCAATCTTCATTGTTTGTTCCAAGGCATCTGTCAAAGTGGCTATCCATTGTTGCATTAACAGAATTTTTGTCAGAGGTAGAAATTCCTGAATATACCATTCTCTTTGATGTTCTTCATGAATTGGATGTGCTAACCTCCCTATATCATATTTAAACTTCTAGCTATATTACCAAGATGATTCACCTTCCCTTCGTTGAATCTTTCACAACTGAGACAGAGCTTGTTGTTCTGACTAAGGTAGCTTAAACTCTGCTATGAACCTTGTCCATACCTAGTCAAGTGTGAATGATTGACCTTGCATTCCTGGCACTCCTGGCTCAATAATATTCATGTACCATTTGAGAGAATGAACTCTCAAGGTAGTCTGGAATTTAACCAACTTTTTCACATCTAGAGTCCCTCTGGACCTCCAGATTGCTTCACACAATAACCAATGTTATTCAACATCTTCATCTCCCTTACCCCACAATTCTGGGTATCAAGCAATCGAACCTTATGCATGACCAACCATTGATGATCTTGTTTCTCCTATCAAAATGAAACCTAACGGTCCTGGTTGTGACCTACCAGGGGATCCCAATATCCTCTCTGTACTCGCACGCCCCGATTGTGACTTAATAACTAGTTGTACTGGAACAAAATTATCACACGAAGGTAACATTGAATTTACCACTTGTATAGAAGACACTTTGGGTATGGGTAATCCAGGGTTGGCACCACTGGCTTCAAGGCAAGTTTCTTTGATCTGGGGGGTCTCATTCTCTTCCTTTGGAGTGATCTCTTTAGCCAAATTCCCAATATTTCCCAGCATCGGGGTTGAATCTTCTCTTTCCTCTTCAAGATCCATGTCAGCTTCCTTCTCCCTTTCTTCTACAGCTTCTCCTTCTTGTCCACCCTCCTGGGGACTCCTTTCTCTCTGTGCTTCTCTCTCACTTAATCTTTGACTGGCCAGTATTTCCTGTCTTCTCATCTTCTGCAACTCTTCCAACTGTCTTTCCTGTACTTCTCTTGGTCTGACTTCTTTCCGCAACTTCTTAGTCTGTTTTGTTTCTTTCTTTATATTACCGTGCCACCACTTCTCAACTATGGTGGCTCTTTTCAAGGCTCTCCCATCTCTTGAGTCCATTTCATGATATTTCCCCCATTTGTCAAAGAACCCTCTCCTCACTCTCAAGCCATGATTCCACCCCAAACTCACCCCACCTCAAGTGAGAGTGTTTACACTGCCATCTCATTCAGGGACATAGTCATCATCCCCTCTTCCATCAAGAAAACCTTAATCCACAGGGGGATTTCTCTCAACATTCTTCCCCTTGTGTCTTTCTTAAAATCCGCCTCTACTCGTGAAAATGATTCGTGATTCTCAGTTGAAAAATCAATAATGTATCCTTCGAATGTGGAATTGACCCAGAAATCAATCGCTCGTGTGACCGGACGATCCAACCGATGAAGTGCTACAATCTTTTCTGTATCCCAAGTACAGGTCCTCTTGACCCGTTCTTGGAATTCCAGAGCTTCTTGGAGCCTATCTATCCAATGGAAAAGTTCTCCCGATAACTTAACCCAGAATATCTCGTATTGGTCGCTCAGTCTTTCTGAGTAAAAGACTACCTCCTATGTATCTTTCAGAGATTTTCCCCTTAGCTCTGCATCTTTCCATATGAAGGCATCACAATTTGTTTCCCACCATTGGTGAATATTAGATCTGTGAATCCATGGAATCATTCTCTCTATAGGTTCCCTTTAATGTAGGTCCTGGCAACAAAACCATTTTTTTGGTGCGGAATTGATCAGACCAGGGTCCTTCTCAGGTTACCAACAAAAGGTACCCTGTAGTCTAGAGCACTGGCATTTTCATCTCCTCTGAAGAGAAGAAGTCCCACCGGAAGTGAAACCAAGACAAAAGGTGGTCCAAAAAGGATCCAAAGAAGGATAAGAACAACTTAGAACAAACAAAAGCAACTCAGGACACTCAGAATGGCTTCAACAGACAACAAAAGGGCAAAAATTCAAATTTCCCAAAACTTAGTTAAAATGGCATGATTGCGAAGAGTGTGTCACAAGAATTCTAACGGCACAAACGGCTCGTCAAACATAGTTATAAGCAGTCAAAGTTCAGGTCAAACTTGGTCAAAAGTCAAAAAGTCAATGTGACATGTGGCACCATTTCAAGGGTGACACATGGCACATCTGTACATATGAGTTGGCATGGGATTACATGGCAAGGTAGGCATGTGGACGAATTGAGTGATGACAAGTGTCAGTTTCATGGGAAAATACTATGGTGCCACGTGGCCCAGTCATGGGCTGCCACATGGCACCCCTCCAATGGTTGGTGTGTGTAAAAGTTATATGACTCCATAGGATTCGAACTCATGACCTCTATTAGCCCAAAGGCCCCACACCTCTGAGCTACCAATACACCATACTATAGTCCTTATATGTAATATGGTGAAAATTGTATTTGAGTTTGAAATTTTATATGGGCGTCAAAGGAAAGGGGCTAGGCCTTTAGCCCAGCCCCTAGTTATATGTGTTACACCATGCGACCACATTTTAATATCCAACCATCCACCGTTTTATCATTCCGCCAGTTTTAAAACTATCTGCCATATATAGAATATGCCAAACTATTCGCCAATTTAGTGTGTGCCACATATGGTTACAACCGCATACTAAAAGGGGAGTCCATGAGATTCGATCCCAGGACCTCCACGTAATTGCGCTCTAAACTTAGCCTCCCTAACCACTCTGCCAACCATCACACTTATTACATAACCGCCCGCAAAATTGTATAAGAAGGGGGTTCAGTTAGTGCATTCAGGATAGAGCACGAGAGAGGAGACAAAGCACATCCGTACAATATGTATTTTTGCACAGTTTTCAAGGTTGGGCACATATTTCGAGATTTGTTCAGTAATTTAATGCAAGAGCAGTGGCATGTAAACCGAGGCATAGGTGCCTCTTGGGCCAAAAAGTGTCTGACTCGGATCGAGGTGTGGAGATAATCATTTTTAGGTAACATGACGCCACGAACGCAGTGGTGGTGTTAGTTTTATGATCTGAGCAAAGTTATGTAGCTTAACTCCAAAATGAGGGATACTTGTGTATTTTTTCCAATTATATTGTGGAGTTAATAAAAATACCTACCCATTTGAGAGAAAGACCTAGAGATGTAGTCCACTAGGGATGAACTTCGTTATCAAGTTCTTTGTGTTCATATTGCATTATTATGTCTCTTTCCTTTCGATCTTTTCCTTCTCTATGGTGTACTTTTGTTATGCTCATTTAATATAGTTCTTTAATAAGTCAACCGACAAAAAGATCCTAGATCAAAAGGACAGGGAAGGGCAAGGAGAATACTTAGGTGGGTTCACAGAGCCTTCAAGAGTCATCATGATCTTGTGTAAGATAGGATAACTACCAAATAGATCTGAGTTCATACACATAGGAACTGAAGCTACTTAGGTTGTGAAAAGCATTCATACACAGAAACATCATATGGAACTTATGAAGCATAAAGAAGTACTGTAAAGATACAACGCATAAGCATAAACACGAAATGACGCACCATATTTCAAAAATTTTGGATCCTTCTTTATATTATCATTAGATCTTATCAGATACAACCTCAGAGATACAAAGTAATTCTTTGTTACAGAATTTTGGCTTTGGACCCATGTCGCAGAGCTCTTATCTACCCAAACTATATACATATTGCATTTACAGAACTATAACCCAACTTATCAGTAATAGACAACAACAAGAAGAACAACAACTCGAACCTTCATAACTTAGAATCTTTTGAACCCCTTTACAATCGTAGATATCTCATATATATAAGTTGAGTCAGATATTATGGCTTTGGGATCACATACTTTCTTGTTCTGTTGCAACTACTTTTGCCTTGCTGATGTTACATTGTCCTTTTCACAACTGATTTCTGTTACTTTTCCTCGCTTTGTTGTCCAGCTTATTTTGTAGCTTGCGTAACTCATGCTAAACCAAAACTAGGACTGTAGTCCTTCTTTCATAGCTTCTAATCCAAAAATGAAGGGCCCAACATAACTCGCAAGAAAAGAGGGTTCCTAGTTAGAGTGGGAGCAATGGCAAAAGATGTAAAGTTTAGGGTCGAGAAATTTAACAACCAAAACCACCAGTTATGGAAGATGTAGATGGAAGATTATTTATATCAGAAGGATCTATTCCTACCATTGGGTGGAATAGCAAAGAAGTCGACAGCCATGAAGGACGAAGAATGGGAGGTTCTTGACAGAAAGGCACTAGGAACAATACGGCTGGGCCTGGCAGTGTCGGTGGCTTTCAACGTTTCGAAAGAAAAGACAATGAAGGAGCTAATGGATGCATTGGATAACCTGTATGGAAAACCCTTGACGTCCAATAAGGTATTTGTAATGAAGAGATTATTTAATATGAAGATGTCAGAAGGTGGGTATGTTGCAAATCATTTAAATGAATATAATATGGTTATTAATCATCTAACCTCTGTAAAAGTGGACTTTGATTATGAGGTCAGGTCTCTTCTAATATTGTGCTCATTGCCAGAAAGATGGAATGGCTTGGTCATGGTTGTAAGTAACTTTGTCTCTGGTTCAAATACTTTAAAATTTGATGATGTTGTTCGTGTTATCCTTAGTGAGGAAATGCGATGGAAAAGCACATGTGAGACATTAGGTAATGCATTAAACATGGAGAACAGGGGAAGACAAAAGGATAGAGGAAAGGGCTTAGGGAACCACGGGAACTATAGGAAGGGAAGATCCTAATCCAAACTAGGAAATATAGAGTGTTGGAATTGTGGGAAGAAAGGACATATGAAGAAATAATGTAGAGCTCCAAAGAAACAAAGAGATGGACAACAAGAGAAAAATCAGGAAGCAAATGTAACAGGTGATGTGTTACAAGATGCTTTGATTCTTTCTGTAGATAATATTTCTGAGTCATGGGTAGTAGATTCAGGGGATTCATTTCATTCCACACCCCATATGAAACATTTTCTAGATTATGTTCAAGGTGATTTTGGACAGGTTCATTTGGGTGATGATGCACAATGAAAAATTGTTGGAATTGGAAAGGTAAAAATAAAGCAAAGGAATGGAAACCAATGGTTGTTGAAAGAGGTAAGACATGTTCTATATCTAAGGAAAAATTTAATTTCAACAAGATAGTTGGCAAGTGAAGGTTGTATATCCATATTTACAGATAAGATGTGGAAGGTCACCAAAGGATCACTGGTGATAGAAAAAGGAGAGAATGTAGGTACATTGTATTTATGTACTGGTAATACTGACTCTTCTATCTCTTTAGCTTCTACAGGAGTGGATACAATATTGTAGAATCATAGGCCTGGACACATGAGTGAGAAGGGGATGCAGATACTTCATAAAATAAATTTGATGCCAGATCTTAAACAAATTGATTTGGATTTTTGTGAGCATTATGTTTATGGAAAACATAAGAGAGTCATATTTCTCAGAGTCGAAAAAGAAAAGAAGAGTGAAAGGTTAGAGCTTGTGCATACAGATGTATGGGGACCATATCAGGTATCATCTCTAGGTGGTTCTAATTACTATGTTACTTTTATTGATGATGCAACTAGAAAAACTTGGTTTTATAGCATTCAAAAAAATTCTGATGTTTTTGATACTTTTAAGAAATGGAAATATTTGGTTGATAATGAGATAGGAAAAAGGTTGAAGTGTTTCAAATCAAAAAATGGAGGTCAATATTGCAGCAAGGAGTTTGATGATTATTGTTCATACCATGGGATTCATAGAGAGAAGACAGTTCTAGGAACACCACAAGAAAATGGTGTGTCAGAAAGGATGAACAGGACAATCATGGAACATGTAAGGAGTATGTGATTGCATGTTGGTCTTCCCTTACAATTCTGGGCAGATTTTGTAGATATTGTTGTTTACTTAATAAATAGAGGACCTTCAAGCTCTTTGGATGGTGGAATTCCAGAGGAGGCATGGACGTGTAAAAAGGTAAACTATTTGTTTTTGTATACTTTTGATTGTGAAGCATTTGTCCATATTGATAAAGAAAATAGAACAAATCTTGAGGAAAAATACAAGAAGTGTACCTTTATTGGATATGGTGTTAATGATTTTGGTTATCTCTTATGGGATTATGAAAATCAAAAAAATCATTAGGAGTATATATGTCATATTCAATGAGAAGGTCATGTACAAATATCAGTGGCAGGGAAAGATACAAGAAAAAGAAAAACCAGAATACACAGTGCTTGATGAGATCACTAAAAAATAAATTACAAAGGAACCAGAAAATCAAAATGTACAACAACAAAAGCAACAAGTACCTCAAACTCCTGCAAGTGTTGTTAGAATATCCACCAGGTTAAGTAGACCCCTTGAATGATACTCTCCTTCATTATATTATTTATTGTTGATTGATTATGGTGAACTAGAATGTTATGAAGAGGTAATGCAGGTAGACACCAAAAAGAAGTGGGAGAAAGGAATGAAAGAGGAAATGGATTCCCTCGTAAATAACCAAACTTGGGATTTGGTTCAATTGCATGCAGGAAAAAGAGCATTACAAAATAAATGGGTTTACAAGTTGAAGGAAGAAGATGGAGGAAAAAAGCAGTACAAGGCTAGACTTGTTGTAAAGGGGTTTGCACAAAATAAAAGTACAGATTTTGATGAAATATTTTCTCCTATTGTTAAAATGACTTCAATTAGGACTATTTTAAGTCTTGTGGCAGTAGAAGATTTTCATCTTGAATAGTTAGATGTAAAAACAACTTTTCTCCATGGGGATTTGGAGAAACATATTTATATGCAGCAGCCACAGGGGTATGAGGTCAAAGGGAAGGAAAATTTGGTATGTAGGTTGAAGAAGAGCTTGTATGGCCTGAAGCACACTCCAAGGCAATGCTATTTGAATTTTGACAGGGTTATGATAGAATGAGGTTATAGTAGATGTCATTCTGATCACTGTGTTTATTTATAAGGCCAGAAAATGGAAGCTATATTATCTTTCTATTGTATGTAGATGACATGCTTGTTGCGGGATATAAATGTTCTCAAGAAGAAATTAGCTAATTCATTTGCGATGAAGGATTTGGGTGCTGCAAAGAAAATCCTTGGTATGAGAATAACAAGAGACAAGAAAAATCGCAAATTGACATTGTCTCAGGGTGAGTGCATAGAGAAGGTGTTGGAGAGGTTTAGAATGTAGAATGCAAAACCAGTTAGTACACCTTTGGCCAACCATTTCAAATTAACTAAGGAAATGTGTCCCAAGACATAGGAGGAGATAGAATGCATGTCCAACATCCCTTGTTCATCAACAGTTGGCAGCTTTATGTATGTGATATTGGTTTGCACAAGACCATATTTTACACATCCAGTGGGAGTTGTGAGTAGGTATATGAACAATCCATGTAGAGAACATTGGGAGGCATTAAAGTGGATTCTCATGTATTTGAGAGGTACTGCTACTCATGGATTATGTTTTGAAGGTTCAAACACTGTTCTACATGGATATGTTGATTCATATATGGCAGGTGATAAAGATATCAGGAGGAGCACCACATGGTATGTTTTTATTGTAGGTGGAATAGTAGTAAGTTGGATTTTGAAACTGCAAAAAGGTTGTTGCACTTTCAACAATAGAGGCAGAGTATGTTGCTTCTACAGAGGCTAGTAAAGATATGATTTGGTTAAAAAGGTTTATGGAGGAATTGGGAAAGAAGCAAGAGAATAGCAGGTTGTACTATGATAGTGAGAGTGCCATTCATCTTGCAAAGAACTCATCCTTTCATTCGAAGACTAAGAATATAAATCTCAGGTACCATTTCATATGATATGTCTTGGAAGATGGACATTTGAAGTTGGAAAAGATACACACTAGCCAGAATCCTGTAGACATGTTAACTAAGGGAGTAACCAGGGAGAAGCTGAGTTCCTACTCAGTTTCAGTTGGTGTTCAAGAATGAAGATGATGATGAGAAATGTTCCAGGTCCAAGAAGGATCATATTCCAACAGTTACAACAATGGTGGAGTTGTTGATATCAATCTCCAAGTGGGAGATTGTTGGTCGTGGAACTTGATTATCTCCCTGATTCATAGGTCTTTGTTTTCAACTGTGTTTATACCCCATGAATACTTTACACCCCAAAAGAATGTATACTCCTTCATGTGGGGGAGTGCAGGGGGGTTACCCCCCCTGCGGGGTCCAGGGGGGCCATCCCCCCGGCTAGGGGGTCCGGGGGAAAGCGACGGTTCGGGGGAGAAACCCCCTCAGGAAAAATTTCCTTGTAAATGTATATTGTAATTTCATAGTAAATCTAGATCGTTCATTATAAGGTCGCATATCTGAAAATAGAAGTTATTTTAGGGTTTTTGTCTTATAGGGAAACCCTCTTTTATGAAGGAAATGTATTGTGGATATGTATCATTATGAATATTGTATTTTAATTGAGGAGACTGTGAGAGAAAAAAGAGGAAGTTACAACGGGTGTGGTGTAGGTTGTATCCCTTCATTTGCTAGATAATAATAAAGGAAGGACCTGGAAATTTCTCTGGTGGACGTAGCCCACACTGGGTGAACCACATATATATGTGTATCTATTGTCTTGTGTATCTTCTTTGTTTTATTTCAGCATTTGTTTTATTTATTGCTCCACAATATTGTTTTTCTAAAAATTGTGACTCATGAAGTTTTCTCATCTATAATCAAGTTAGCATATATCACCGTCACAGGTGTCAGCCCTAGTGCCTTTAAAGGTTAACTAGACTCCCCCCATCCACCTGTATCTATAAATAAAAGAGAATCAAATATTATAAAAGGTAAAGGCTTGGGAAAAGGTTGTCTAGATCACATGGGACATGCAAGCATCTATGTCGGGGTTATAGACGCTCGTTGGCAGCAGAGCAAGGTTTGTGACACCGGGGTGACTCCATCGAGGCTATGGACGCTTGTTGGTAGCGGAGAAACACTAGAGAAATTCATCACACTTGTATTCTCATCATTCTTGATGTTTCATTTCTACTTTATTTCCTATATCTTCCCTTCTGCCATTCATTATAAAATCTTATATAAGTTTGAAAGCAATATGTTAAATTTTAACAAGTCTCAACACTCTTTGAATCACCTTGAATATTTTCAATATGAACATCATGGAACCTATTCTTTTCTCTCTTATGATTTTGTGTGATGTATTTTCATTCCTAATAAAATTATGAATCGACTCATTTTGTAGAGATCCAAGGATTTGCCCAGTGTGTCCCTATTTGTTGTGAGTATCACTACAACCCCTCCATTTTATATTCTATTTGGATACTTTCCTAAAATGAAGCCTCCTTATTTGTTAATCCTAGATAAAAATCTTATAATCCCCTTGGTCAATCAAAGGATTCTCATGGTAACTCGTGATTCACTTGAAAAAATTGAGAAATTATTCAAAGTTGAAGTTTTAACAAATTTTCGGAAAAGCAAATTTCAACTCTTCTGAGCTGCTTGGAGGATTTTGTTAGAAAAACAAGACCGCAGAGCAATAAAATAAAAAAAATGCAGAAACAAAACACAGAAGACACACAATACAAGAGAGACACAGATTTACATGGTTCACCCAGTGTGGGCTACGTCCACCAGAGAAATTCCCAGGTCCTTCCTTTATTATTATCTAGCAAATGAAGGGATACAACCTACGGCAAAACCCACTGTAACTTCCTCTTCTTTCTCTCACAGTCTCCTCTCTCAGAATACAATATTCACCATCAACCATAGTCGCAATACATTTCCCTCATAAAAGAGGGTTTCCTTCTAGGGAAAAAAACCCTAACATAATCTCTACCGTTAGATATGTGACCTTATAATGAATGGTCCAGATTTACAATGAAATTACAATATACTTTTATAAGGCAATTTTTGCTTCGGGGGCTTCTCCCCCAAACCCCCGCTGGGGGCCCGCTTGCCCCCAAACCCCCCAGCCGGGGGGATAGGCCCCCCGGACCCCGTAGAGGGGGTACTCCCCCTCTGCACTCCCCCACGTGGAAGAGTGTACATACTTCTGGGGTGTAAATACTTCATGGGGTATAAACACGGCTGAAAGTAAAAGACCTATAAATCAGGAAGATAATCAGGC
>ML792359.1:256714-267697 GCA_009831015.1 Picea engelmannii
TCACTAAGGATAACACCAACAACATCATCAAATTTTAAAGTATTTGAACCTGAGACAGAGTTACTTACAGCCATGACCAAGCCATTCCAGCTTTCTGGCAATGAGCACAAGATTAGAAGAGCCCTAACCTCATCATCAAAGTCACTTTTACAGAACTTAGTTGATTAGTAACCATATTAAATTCATTTAAATGATCTGCAACAGACCCGCCTTCTGACATCTTCATATTAAATAATCTCTTCATTAGAAATACCTTATTCGACACCGAGGGTTTTTCATACAATTTGGCCAACGCGTCCATCACACCCTTCATTGTCTTTTCTTTCGAAATATTGAAAGCCACTGACGTTGCCAGGCTCAGCCGTATCGTTCCTAGAACCTTTCTGTCAAGAATCTCCCATTCTTTGTCCTTCATGGTTGTCGGCTTCTTTGCTACTCCGCTCAATGGTAGGAATAGATCCTTCTGATATAAATAGTCTTCCATCTGCATCTTCCATAACTGGTATTTTTGGCTGTTAAATTTCTCGACCCTAAACTTTCCATCTTCCGACATTGCTCCCACTTGAATCAGGAACCCTCTTTTCCTGTGAGTTACCTTATGCTCTGATACCAGTTGTTAGAAAAACAGGACCGCGGAGCAATAAAATAAAACAAATGCAGAAACAAAACACAGAAGACACACAATACAAGACAGACACAGATTTACGTGGTTCACCCAGTGTGGGCTATGTCCACCAGAGAAATTGCCAGGTCCTTCCTTTATTATTATCCAACAAATGAAGGGATAAAACCTACAACAAAACCTACTGTAACTTCCTCTTCTTTCTCTCACAGTCTCCTCTCTCAGAATGCAATATTCACCATCAACCATAGCCGCAATACATTTCCCTCATAAAAGAGGGTTGCCTTCTAGGGAAAAAAACCCTAACATAATCTCTACCGTTAGATCTGTGACCTTATAATGAATGGTCCAGATTTACAATGAAATTACAATATACTTTTATAAATCAATTTTTGCTTCGGGGGCTTCACCCCCGAACCCCTGCTGGGGGTCCGCTTGCCCCCAGACCCCACAGAGGGGGTACCCCCCCTCTGCACTCCCCCGCATGGAAGAGTGTACATACTTCTGGGGTGTAAATACTTCATGGGGTATAAACACGGCTGAAAGTAAAAGACCTATAAATCAGGAAGATAATCAGGCTCCACAACCAACAGATTTCCCTTCAACTCTTTTGAGATTCTCAAAGGAGTTCCCCTCAACTCTTTTGAGCTGCTAAGAGGATTTCCCTTCAACTCTGTTGAGATGCTTGGAGGAGTTCCCTTCAACCCTTCTGAGCTGCTCGAAAGAGTTCTTGCCAATCACTCCAATAAAGAAAATCCATTCGACAAAGTTGTGATCAAAGTCTCCAAGCAAGTTCGATGAAGTTGTTTTAAGAGCCTCCGATCTTCTCAGAGGAGTTGTTAAGAAAACCTCTGAGAAAACCTACCGCATTTAATGCCACTTATTAAACCTAGGGGCTATATAAAATGAAACATGGTTAGACTATTATCACTAGACACCGGAGAGAAAGAGATCTAGGATAAACATTTTTTGAGCATTTTCCCCATTTCATTCCTCTACACATGGAAACGAGTAATCGGTAATTTGGTCCTCCCTTTCTCTTATTTTCTTTAAGATAGGGTTAAGGTTTTTTCCCCTTATTTCTCTTACGCACCTTTAGTCCTAAGATGTTCCTCTTTTCTTCCCTAACTCTTCACCCCGTCGCTTCACTGATTTCAGACTCTATGCCCTTATCACTCAACCGACCCATTCAATGGCTATGGATTAAAACAACTAGATTTCCTTTGCAATTCACCATTTCCCAAACCCTAGACTTAGGTTCGATATTGCAAAACCCCCTTCCATTTTCATCTAGGGCACAAAATCTTGACCTAAGTAGACCCTAAGCACATGTATTGTTCCTATAATCTAGTTGAGGTTTCTCACCATTGCTTCATGTTCACAAAACTCAGTCTCAGAAATTGTTTTAGTAACTCTCCGAACATATCAGAGAAGTTACTATTAACTTCTCTGATTTTCTCGAGAGATTTTTTATTAACTCCTCCGAGTAAATCGAAGGAGTTCTTTGTGAAACATCCGAACACCCAAAACTAGATGAGATTCTTCTGAGTGTTTCTCGGAGGAGTTAACATTAACTCCTCTGAAATTCTTGGAGGATTTACTATTAAATCCTATGAACTGCTCGAAGGAGTTACTCTTTTTCCCTTCGATTTGCATTTAACATTGTTCTGTTTCATCAAGTTAATGCTCAAGTCTTTCACAATCATAGTCTAAGTAGGAAATTAATTGTTATTTGATGTAAATGAGGAACAACATGTCTTGAATAGTTTTTATTAATTATTTATAAATAAATAAAATGATCCAAATTTATCGAGTATGTGAATTAATACATGTCACCACGAAAGAAAGTAGTAATGAAGCCAACAAGAGTTGAACCATCTAGCAGCTCTCAACATACAGCAGATATGGAAAATTTTAGGACCGTATATGACGATACGTCAGGAATTATGGAAAAATAAGGAGAGACTTTGAAATGGGGGGAATTCTATTACATGTTCAAGAAATCAAACTTTTCTGCATAAGAAAAAGACCCTAATGAACTCTAGGAATTTAATAAAATCATAAAATCGAGAATTTTTCGGGTGGAAGCACATCCAGTAGTATTCCCTTGTGGAGATTCTATATCATGGATTTTGAAGAACGCAGATGTAGATAGTAGGTATATTTTTAAAGCAGGGAAGGAGTCAATAGATTCATTCAGTCCTGGTGATTTATCCAAATGTTATCACCTTGAGGCTGGAAACAAAAAGTTAGATGGTCGTGTCCTTAGTGAGTTAAAGCTCACACGACCATTTGTTCCCCATCAGGTATAAAGCAGATAAACAGATAAAATATCAGCTCAAGAGTCGATATCCCACAACTAATATAAGAGGACCCTACCAATATATGGTAGCCATGATGTGCAGGTTGTATGGGGAACCAAATGCACCATACTTTCCTTTGTCATATATTCCATTGATTTATTTTTTTGCAGATGTAGGCGCCTCATTAAACTGGGCAGACATATTATCTGAGAATCTTAAAAATGCAATTTTAGTTGTTACACAAGCACAACTGGGTAGCTTCCCCATCTTCCATATGGCTTCATATCTCTTAGACATAATGTGCATAGCTCGCAAATACCCGAACATGGGATGGAGTTGGTTACCCGTTGATGTCGCTATCCATATTTACTGAAAAGTGATTTGGGAACACAAATACCAAACATATTATCATAGGATCTGTGAACACTTTATTGCCCCACTGTATGAGTTCATTTTTTGCATCTCCCCACCCTATATGACCGACAAGGCCATAACAGTTATAAGGAGAATTGGGGATTGGTATTTATTGGAGCATGGTACATATATCAAGATATATGGTGCAATTAAACCACCTCACCTACTTCCTAGGTTCGTCCCAGTTAAGCTTGTACTCTAGGAAGTATCATATCAAACAATCATACATGGGGTCGGAGGAATGTTATATAGATCAAATAAATCCATATGGAATCCATTGCCTCTTTAAATTGGGAACTACTTCTTTGAAAACACCAAACAATCCAGATAGAAATAGACATCTTTCTCTCCTACCATTTTGGATAGAAAATATTCAGGCGACATGACCCCAAGAACATCGTAAAAGATCATCTTCATAGCATGATACTCCCTTACGAATACACCAACGAGTTCTGGGAAGAAGAGGGATTTCATCAAAATTCCAGAACCTATGATGAGGTTATTTTCAATAGGTGGGGTCAACCAAAAGGAAATATCACAGATGAAGAAGTTGCAAGAGAGGTGGCCAGAAAAGATGCAGAAAGAGATGAAGTTGAGATATATTCCCCCATATCCCTCTTGACTCATTCAAGTTCTACAGAAGAAGATACAGAAGCACCAACCGAAAAAAAAAGAGGAGGGACAAAGAGAAAGTGTTGAAGAAAATAAACGATGCTAAAAAGAAACAAAATCTAGAAGTTGGAAAAGGCTAGGGAAGAAAATGAGGCAAGAAAAAAAGAGGACGTCGAAGCTAAAGTTGATTCTGAAAAAAAAAAAGGAGTTGGTTGAAGCAGCAAGGGTAGCAGCAGAATTAGAAAAAAAGGAAGCAACAGATAAAGTTGTTGAAGAATAAAAGCAGAAGAAAGATGTAGATGATAGAGAGGGTGGCATGAACCCAATGGACTTGGATGTCCCTGGAACATCCACCACAGGTGTAGGAACAGAAACAACAAGTAGTCATTTGGTTATCGGTCCTTGGGAACCTTTTCAGTCGACTTAAATATTGGACATCCGCAGTTTCACATACGATAGAAAAATTGGTTGGATCGTACAAGAAAGGGTTAAAAAAATTCAAGCGGAAGAAGGAGCTCCTTTATCAGTAATAACCCAAGTTCCCATCACACGATATGTTAGGAAAGATCTTGTGGCAACAACTAAGGAAGGATTTTCATTCATGGATGAAACTATAGATAATATACAAAGGTTGTGCCAGTGGAATGAGGAAAAGGAAATGAAGATCAAAGAGTTAGAAGAGAAGCTCCAGCAAGTAAGGATAGATGAGAGAAGTCTTCTCAATTTTAAAGCCACACGGGAAAAGTGAGAAATGAGATGGAAGGTTCCATCATCGATATGTATGCCAACCTTCATCTCTTCCAAAATGTGGCTGCAACAGTTATTGAACAAAACAAAAGGATACAGATGCAACTGACACAATAAAACACTATCCGGGAAGGTATAGTAGACATTGATACTTGGATAGAAAAAAATCTTGATGCGCCTCTGGAGTTATACAGACCCTCAAAATCAACAATGAAGATAGATCTATATGCGGTAGACCATTTCCAATAGGTAGGGAAATGAGAAAACAAAGAAGTGACCAAAGCAATGGGTATCTTCTCTAGAAATCACAAAGATTCTCAAGAATTGATAAGGCATGGTCGGCTCCCAATGTTAGAAGAACTTGGGAAGAATTTAGTCATGGAGGAATTAGTGAATGAAATCTAGGAAAGTACAAGTAGAAGGAGACAAATGGTTGAAACATCAACTTTCGTCTCAACCTATCTTATTGATCAGCATTTGCTACAGCCAACAAAGCTCCATACTATGATACAAGATTATATGACAAAATTGGAGAAGGATATGAGTGCCTTGGATGATAGCATGGCCATGATCAAAGAAATGTGGAGAAACTATCTTACAGAAGGATTGAGTCACTGTATAACCAGTTAGAAGTTTGGATGGATTATCTCCAGAGAAAAAGATCATAGGAAAAGGGAAAACCATTGTTTTCCCTTTCATATTTTTCCTAACTAACTCAATTTTTGTCTTGTTGTGCCCCTTGTCATAGGAGAAGTGAATGTGAATAGTTTTGTAACTGCCTCTTCAATAAGAAGGTGAAAATAAAAATAGGAGTTACTATTGTTTGTATAAAAGAGACTAGAGACTCTCAGAAGAAGGAATTTTGACTTTTGGCTTTTCGAGCATTGTATAGACCCAAGAAATGTTTCAAGAACTTATACAGTGTTAATGAATATTGAGAAGCTCTCAGGGACATTATTTTATAGAAGGAATTTTGTGTAGAAATTGATTGAAGATTTGAACTACTTCAAGTGAAGATGTTTGTTGTTTCTATGGACTGTAAGAATGTTTTGTTTGTTGTAGATGAATTCTTATGCAAACTTAATCACGTTTTTGCAATTATTGGTATTTATTGGAATATTTCCATGCCTTGAGTTTCGTGAGTTGTTACAATATATGTGATTTTAATATGGACTAATCTGATTATATACTTATATATTCTATTGTTTCAAATCTTTCTCTTTTTATAGAGCTAACTCTATTAAATTTGTTTTAAGTTTTGGTTGCATTATAACTCACCGGTTACTTTAGATTTTTCTCCTAGCTAGGATAGGTTAGCATAGATTAGTGATAGGTTATTTTTATTTACATACATGGTCTTCATATACATATCTACATTTCACCCATCCCAACATCGGTACACCAGACCGTAACTGGTAAAAAAATCAAAGTTAGCAATAATGGCAGTCGGGCCAAATTCTGGATGGGACTCCTAATTCAAACGGTGTGTAGTCTAATTGGAAATTTATACTGGGGAGGATCCCTTGCTGTTGTCGGGTGAATGTGGACCCCTTAAAACCTCCATGTCTCTCATAAAATGTTATTGTACATGAATTTTCTTAGTCTTGGAATGATAAGTTGGGTTCTTTGCCATTAATATTGCGCTTGATTGTCGCAACTTATATTCATATCTCTCTGCTCAGACTTGATTCCTAAGCATAACCTTTGCATCCATATTGCTTATTTTCTTCCATGAGTGGCTTCCATGTATTCAAATTCTGTTGTTGACAAGGCTATGACCGTTTGTCGCTTACTCATCCAACTAATTTCTCCACCGAACATATTGAACACGTATCCACTAGTCGACCTTCGATGATCCAGATCTCCATTCTAGTCAGTGTCGACAAAGACATGTACATTTAATTCACTATCAACTCCATTTTTTCCTTAGTATCATATATCTTATTCTTTTGTGCCACACAAATACCTAAATACTCTCTTGAAATTTGTCCAATTCTCCTTTTGAGGTGTCGACATGTATCTCCTCAATACTCCCACTACATGGGAAATTTATGGTCGAGTGCAGACCATTGCATACATTAGACTACCAACAACACTTGCATAGGGAACATGTGCCATGTCCTCTATGTATCCCTATGTATTTGGACATTGTTTAATAGTTAGCCTTGCTCCCATAGGAATCGACACCTTCACAGTTATGCAATCCTGCATGTTGAAATGTTTCAATATTGTTTCAATATACTTCTTTTGGTTCAACCAAAGCTTTCTAGTTGCTCGATCTCTCTTGATATCCATTCCTAGAATGAAGTTTGTTGCACCAATATCCTTCTTGTCGAACTTGGAGGATAGTTTCTTCTTCACCTCCTTTATTGCATTCATGTTATTTCCAATCAACAACATGTCATCGACATACAATGCTACATTTATGAAATGCCCACCTTCTTCATTGGAATATATGTAGTGATCAACTTTTCTTCTCACAAATCCTAAACTAAGGATGTATGTGTCAAAATTTTGGTACCACATCCTTGGTGATTTCTTTAGGCCGTAAAGGGATCTTTTTAATTTGCACAACAAATCTTCCTTTTCCCTTACTACAATTCCTTTAGATTGTTTCATGTAGATTTCTTCTTCCAGATCCATGTGTAGGAATATTGTCTTTACAATCCATATGTTCTATTTCCATATCAAATGTTTCAGCCAGAGACATTAGTACTCTAATGGAAATAAATTTTTCAACAGGGGAAAAAATATCATTGAAGTCGACTTCTTCGACTTGGGAATATCCTTTTGCTACTAGTCGAGATTTGAATTTCTCGACTTGACCTATGACGTTCATTTTATTATTGAATACCCACTTTCTACCAACGATATTTCTTATGTTTTGTAATTCAACTAAATCCCTGTCTCATTCTTATGCAAGGATTCCATCTCTTCGACCATGGCATCCTTCTAGAGTTTTCCCTTTGTTAAGTCGACTGCCTCCCTGACCAACTTGGGCTCTTTGTCAGTGGAATCTAGCACAAATTCAGAATGAAACTAGATCGGCCTATACGTTTCGAATGGTTTTCTTACTCATTCTAACCTCCTTACAACCAGGGTCAGTTTTTCCACCTCTTCATTTGATTCATTCGACTCATTTGAATCACCTTCTTCGTTCCTCAGTTCAAACTGCACTTTCTATGGATTATTTTTTGTTTGAACCATCACTTCATACTCATACTTCCTTATGACTTATCTGAAGACCACATCTCGACTATACATTATTTTCCTTGATGCAGGATTCTAGAGCTTATATCCTTTCATTCCTTCTTTGTATCTAATGAAAATATACTTGACTGCCTTCTTGTCCAGTTTTCTCCTATTTTCCTTGGGAACATGCACAAATGAATCACAACCAAATACTTTGAGATGTGAAACTAAAGGATTATTACCAGACCATACCTCATGTGGATTCATGTCGAATAGAGTCGACGAAGGAGACATATTCACTAGATATTCTGCAGTGTCGACTACTTCTGCCCAGAATTCTTGTGTGAGCCCGACACCACTTAGCATGCTCCTTTCCTTTTCCAACAATGTTCTATTCATTATCTCAACAACTCCATTTTGTTTTGGGGTATATGGTGTGGTATTTTGGCATGCTATGCCACACTACTTGCATAAATGATCAAATTACTTTCCACAGAATTCACCATCGTTGTCAGTTATCAACACCTTAATCTTCTTATATGTCTGGTTTTCTACAAGATATTTAAATGCTTTGAATTTCTAGAAAACCTCTAATTTCTTCCTCAGGAAATATATCCATGTCTTCCTGGAAAAATTATCTATGAAGGAGACATAATACAAGGATCCACCAAGTGAAGGAACTGAAACAAGGCCAAACACATCACTATGGACCAATTTTAGAATCACCTTTTCCCTTGTCACTCCACATGGGAACCTCACCAGAATTGTTTTTCCATATATACAATGTTCACAAAAGTCGACTTCTAAATTACATTCAGGAAAATCTTCGACCATACCTTTTTTATGCATAGCTCAAAGTCCTTTTTCACCAATATGTCCCATCCTCTCGTGCCATAGCATGGTCGAGTCATTTTGATGAGGACTTGTCAAGTCAGGTTGAATCGACTCAGCCTGAGTTGAGTCAAGTCAACTTCAGGAAAAACGATTTTGTTGCATCCATTCAAGTCGACATTTTCTAATAACTTGTATAAGGTTCCAATCTGAACTCATTTTATTAATAACATCACACCTCTGACTATCTTTCACGTATCCTTTTCGAATAGAGTGTGCACCCATGCATCACTCATCTTGATGAAATATATCAAGATTCTTTCCAAACCTAGAATATGTAGCACACCTGGAAGGGTTCTGTTGATTAAGGTTGGTTGTCATTGATGTCAACCCTTGAAGAAAGCCCCATAGAAAAAAGGTTTGGGTAATGGACCCAAGATTGCTTGATGTAAATATGACTCATTATTTTTTTTTCATGGTTGATAATATGTAAATATGGATGAACTCCAAAGTGGTCTCCTTATGGTGAAAGCCCTCATGGGAATATGCTTTGTGGAGTAAGAGAACCCATGCTTAACTGTGGAATAATGAGATGAAGGATAGTGAATTTTTCAGGGAAACTATCCTAGATAGATAGTGCTTTTCATACCATTTCCGGTGGTATGTGGAATGTCACATAACTCCTCACGGTTAGAGAGTTATGGCCATGAGAAGTTGGAGACCCTAGGTTTGGGTACTGGACCCAAGTTTGTTTGATGGGTAACGATATGAGTTATGATATATTTTTAGATAATAATATTCTATATGGATAGTAAATTTTATGCCATTTCTGGTGGTATGTGGAATGTCACATAACTCCCCATGGTTTGAGAGTTATGGCCTTACGAAGTTGGAGGACCCTCATATGTCATCTAGAAGCCCCAAAAGGTCAAAGTAGTCAAAGTGGTTTAAGAGATTTTAAAAGGTAAATAATAAAGTGAATTAATGACTGTATTATAATTCAAAATGAATACAAAATAAATTATTTCAATAATAAATTTAATGGATAAATTAGAAGTGGGTTAACCCTAAAATAAGGAAAGTGGGGCCAAGTGACCTAGAAGATGTTTTTAAGGAAGCTACTTGAAGAGTATAAATAAGAGGAAATGCTCTCTCATTTTAGATACACTTGAGAATATTGAATATATATAGGTGTCTAAGGTAACCAAGGATATCTAAGCTGAAATTATGAGGGAAGGTGAAGAAAATAAGGCCGAAATGCTAGGAAGGATAGATTCTTTTGATGGTGCTTTCTAAGGTATGTTATTTATAGGTCATCTCACCATTTTATCTATAAAGTTTTTTCTATAATGATTCAGACCATGAAATGGATATGCCATTGAGAAAACATATCCAAGTATCTATGGTAAAAAAATCATCTTTTGGGTCGTTGTATTTTGGGAGTTACACTCCATGGAAATTAGGGTTTTGGCTAGTCCTGAAACTAGTCAAAAACAAGTGTTTCGGGTAAAAACGTCATAAATTCTTCATAAAAGATCCAAATTCAGTGAGAAAAAATGTGTTAGTTAGGTTACAATATGTAGTATTCTTTGTAACCATTTCATATCAATTCAACAAATATTCCATGCAGGGCACGCTCTACAGGTCACTCTCTAGAATAAGCCAGAATTCAACAAGGTATGCCATTTTTTATATAACTCCTTTTCTGAGAGGTTACAAGTAGTGAAACTTCGAGGAATTGCATAAAACACACTGAATAACATTGTCTATCAATTTCATATCTTTATACATTATAGGTACAAATTTATTATTACTTCAAGTTAGGGTTGTTGACTAATCCAAAACTAGGCATGTGAGACTAAAGAAAAGTTTGATGAAAATGCTAGTCTCTTGTTGTTAAAGTTAAGGAAGGTTTGCAGGAATGTGAAAATATAAACCAGGTCTATTATAGAGCTACAAATCAGATTTGGATGATGAAATTGATGAGGGATTTTGGTTGATTTACATGTTGAGTACATGGTTGAGACAACTAGTTGATGAGTTGGCACATACATGAGGTGTATAGTTGATGATGTTGGTACATATTGATGAGTCATAGTTGATGCGTAGTTGAAACATGATTGGTACATACTTGGTACATGGTTGGATGCACTTGTTTATGGTACAGGTTGATTACAGGTTGGTGCATGGTTGATGCACTTGTTTATGGTACAGGTTGATTACAGGTTGAAGTACAGGTTGATGCATGGTTCAGATTTATTG
>ML792359.1:284587-307544 GCA_009831015.1 Picea engelmannii
GTTAATGAAAAAGATACTTTTCCCGTCCCGAATACATGAGTCTCATCTATGTTATTTGACTTATGTTTTATCTCTAATCCCCTAGTAGATCAGTAGCATGCATGCATAGTATTGTCTTGATTGCAGGAAGCTTTGTGGAAGGACCAGTAGCAGCAAGGAGATAACAACTCAACGGAGGATCTACTTCAACCGTCGGAAAAAGGTTGGTTTGTTCTTACCGTGTTTGCCTGAGAAAAGGGATTGAGATTTTGGGTAGAAGGTTAAAAGTTAAATCTTAAGGGTCATGATCTGCGTATAAGTTTAGATCCCTAGCTTATTAGTCCGTAGGGTAGAATACCCCACAACAGATGCAAATCCATGAACTGCACAGACAAGTATTGTGCTAGATTATAAAAATTTTCCTCTTGAATTTTTCACAACAATAACATGTTTTCACATGAAATTGTGATAAATATGTTTGTTGTCCAAAATTATTAAAGGTGGGTGATGAAGGCCAAGGGTCTGGAAAGGACCTGACCAAGAAAGAGGATCAATATTTCTGAAGCAGTTGAATGACAAAGGAATGACAGGTGTTACTGAGAAACATCATCAAGGACGATGTTCCTTTTTAAGGGGGAGGGGATTGTAACACCCATGTTTCCCCCAACTTGTAATTAATCATTAATTATTATTACCATGCTATTTCATGTGAACAATGTAAATTTATTATGGTTTATATTTCTAGTAACTGACTATGGGGGTGAAGCCTTGAAGTACTAGCCATGATATCACTAGAGGAAAGAGTGAGGAAACTATAGAGAGGGTTCATTATGTCAAAATGGCCCAAATTATCCTTGCTAAAATAATAAGCCTCATCCTGATCCCAAGGGAAAAAATCATTTAATGAAAGAAGGACTGGTGTTTGAACAATCAACTACCCCCATGAATGGAATCATGGAGAGTTTGGATGAGGAGATATAAAATTGTCATCTTGAAGTATCACAGAGTGCATTTTTCCTGCAAGCCCAGACTAACCCGAGTTCCTTCTGATAGAAGAAACAGGACAGGTCTAGAACCTCCATGGGGGAAAAAGGAGAGGGCATGCAAGATAAAGGATACCATTTGGAAAAAGGAAGAGAGTGTGTGAGGCTCTCCAAATAAGAATAAGAACTAAAGAATTAAGTTGTTCTGGAAAAGGGGAGAGAACACAAGAACAGATCTTAGAGAGTTTGCAGAAAACACAACCTAAGCAGGAGGTCGCGATCTTGATGTTGTGGGAGAATCTGATAAACCTCAAAGAGGTTGTGATAGAGAAAGGATCTTTGAGAATCTGGAAAAGTTCCCTAGTGATATCATGGCTTGGAACGGGGGTGGCCAGAGCACTAAGAATGAATGCCTTTGAGCCTACGATTGGGTGGAAAGGTGAACACCCACAGTCAGTTGGTTGGTGATCGACTGTAATAGATAAGTATTTCATATACCATGTGTACTAGAATTGGAATGAGTGGTTGGATGTCTGTTCCTATGACAAAAATTTGCATTATATGACTAATATTAGAAATTCTTATTTTTCTCCGATGAACCCCTGCATTTGAATGGTTTATGTTTGCTTCTGATTAGTGACAAGAGAACTATTAGACATGTGTTTTCTAATGAATTTAGGAATAATTTTATGGTTTCTATGATTGGTTGGAAAATCCTTAAGGGAGTTTTCCCAAGGATGGATTTAGTAATTTAAGAATCGGGGAAGACTTCGTTGGAATGCTTTAGTCCTATTGACCACTATAATTTACCTTTGTAGGTAAATAAAAGTTTTGTCGATGAAGGGCACTTCCTTCAAACTAGTTGTCCAAGTAATTGTGGGCTCATGCCCATGGCCTTAATCAAATTTTAGCTGAGAGCTTAGGGTGTATCCCTCGGAACTTATCAAAAACCTCATATGACTAGGACCATGGAACCCAATGCTATTCCCAACGGGAGCTAAGCCTTTTGAGTCTCAGGGATTTGGGGGTCCGGAGCTCCGAGATGTTGGAATCCTCATAACACCTAGATTGCACTGAAGGTGACCTATCAAACGGGTAACTTGACAGATGATGGCATCTGGCGGTCAGTTACCCATAATCATAGGATTCATCCACTTGTTAAACCCCGATCCGCTTCTCGAACGTGAAGTAACGCGAGCCGTAGATCTGAGGGTACTCGAGATCTCCCTTGACCATTGGATCTACGTCATGGTCAATCCGTCATTGACCACTTCAGGAGAACAAAGGTGTTATAACACCAAAACCCCCAAATGTCAGACTCGCGAGGTAACATGGACCGTGGATCTAAGGATCCTTTGGGACCCCTCTTGACCGTTTGATCATGGAGACTTGTGTATCAAATCGAGAGCAGGTGGGGGTCCACATGTCGATAAATGATGATACCATGTATGGTGGCCTTATGACATAGTAAAGAGATGTCGGTAACCTGAGGCATGTGCCACGCATATAGCCAGTGTGTTTTCGGTTGATAGGTGTCCCTCTAGGAGTGGTCGAACACTGAAACCTAGGGACCTTTGAGTTAGAGTAGTGAGTCATTGATTTGGGGAGTCAATTGAGGACCTCTCCCAAACATCCGATCATTATTTGCTCAAGGCGTGGAGTTTCCCTGAACGTCGAAGTTGTGAAGCGATAAGGATCGTCAATCTAGGGATGATTTGGGATCTCTCTGGACCATTGGATCTAGACCATGGTCATTCTGACGCTGACCACTCCAAGAGAAAAAAGGAAATTACACAACCAAACCCCCAAACTCTGAATTCACGAAGCAATGGAGGTCGTATATCTGGGGATCTACGTGGACCTATCTTGACCATGGAATAAAATGTAATGGGAGGTTGTTGGCAGGAGTTTGGAATTCAGAGCTCCAGGTGATTTCACAGGTAGGAGAGCCTGGAGGATTTCGGAGGTTGTCAATTCAGAGTGATGTGTCATGCTAATGTCACCTATTGTGACGTGGACCCATGTTCAGCATGCCACATGTCACCTTGATTTGTTACTTTTATAGACCTTATATGCCAAGTGGAATGTGACATGTGTCACCCATTGATGGGTCCACATGTCATCTTTGCCCTATGTCGCATGTTAAAACCTTGGCACACACTCGTTGTCCTAATAGCTGGTGGAATACCTTGGGGCACTAGGAGTTCGAGACTTCAGAAAACTTGGGAAGTTGGGACATCAGGGTTAGTCGATCAAAGGCCCAGACCAACCTATCCCTGTTTCTATGTTTAACATGCCACCACGTGTAAGTGTGGACCCTTCGAGAGTCTGGGTTTCAAGACTCCAGAGGATATGTGAATAGATAAAAGGCTGTTCAATGTTGAACATTGAAATCGCTTAAGCATGTGTGTTAAACGAGGGCGAATTTCAACCGTTGGATTTAACGGTGGATGGATTTCCACCATAGATGCAGGAGTGTTGGGGAACTCCAAGACTTTGGGGAACTTACCCTATAACCACCCTCTAGAGGCCATGGAATCACTAAAGGGTGACAACCTTGGTCGATTATGTGCCAGGAAGGATGGTGTGAATGAGGTGAACCCATGTGGGTGCCACCTGGCCCTTGACCAATGATACCAGAAGAGCTTTGGAAGAGCATAACTTCCAATCTAGAGCTTGTAATTGAGTATGGTAACAATCATTATAAATCTCTTGATGAGCATATGATGATGGAAACCTTAGAAAGAGGATCCAGGATAATTAAGAAAAGCAAAAATTTGAGGCCCCGTCCCTTAAAAAGGTACTTATGGGTTGGGTGTGTTACACTAGGGCATCCATGATCCATAGGCTTTACCATGTAAGTTAAGACACTTATAAATGAGAAACAAGGCTTAATGTCACAACTCAGTGTGGTCAATCCTTAGGGGAAAATGGAATAAGATACTGATAATGCATAATGCAAGGTGGAAAACTTAACCTATATGCCAGTTTGATTTTGTTACCTATTAGTGTGGATCACATGAAAATAGCCATAGAAAATACCAAATAAAATGTCTCCAAAGTCCTATATACATGATCAACAACATTAACACAAAAGTTAATAAATGCAATGTAAACCTCTAATAACAACTCATGCTCTAGAATATAAAACCTGAAAAAGAAACAGCTTAAAATTAAAATATGGTACAAATCATCGTGTAGCATTGAAACTTGTGCATAGTAATTCTTTATCTAGATCCCATTGTTAGGCTTAGGCCAATTATTTATTTCATAGTTAACCTCTAAAGTATGTATTTCAAGAAGAAACATTGATCAATGATTCTTATCTTCTCATGGTCTATCAACCATAGTCATGGCATCAAGGATAGCCTCATCTAAAGGCAATTCGACATCCAAGAAATCATGTGAACTAGGAGGATTGATCACTAGGATGGGGAAAGTTAACTAATCATATTCCATATAATGATGGATATTATGGTCAAATATAGAAAAATATATCAACAAAGACTCACAAATACCAATACTTAAGGACCTACAAACATTTAGGTCAAGCTTAATATGAAATCAGAGTCCCTTGGATCAATAGGGGGAAGCGAGGGCTCATCTGCCCCGATTGGATAAATCACCTTGTTGAGGAAAATATATGAATTTATCTTACTCAAGCATTTTCAAATCTTTCTTGGATAAGGAAAGATAGTCGAGAATATTACCCTATGTTTATAGCCTCAAAAATTGTTTCCCAATCCACAAGTATTAATTACAAGGGCTTAGGGTGATTTTTTTTTAAATAAAAGATTGTTGCAAAATATAACATTTTTATATAATTTTATGAATATAACAGATTACAAAAGTAAATGTGGAGATCAAAATCAAAAATACCAAGTTACATATTAACACAGATGAGACAAAATAGCAATCGCTTTATTTCATTCCAAGAAATCAAAAGAATTGTTCTCTTTACAAAAATCCTTGTGGGGGCATGGACCAAGGTCAAACTTAGATATCCCCAATGAAAACCATACAAAAAGACTCTGACAAGAAGTAAAAACTGAACTTTAAAATCTAGATCAACTTTCCACGGATTGTTTCCCACTTGACTATGCACAATATCCTTTATCAGTCATGAAACTCAATTCATAAATAGTCTAGTCTACACAGATTATCAAAGATAGATCAACATCTCTGAAACAAGCATCTAAATGATATGGTTCAGCCTTGAACCTTTCTATCTACAATAGGACCATGTTGTCATAAAAGAGAATTAGGCTTTTAATGAATTGAAGAATGAATGAAAACTGTACTATCTCAATAAAACTCAAGAGAAAACCTTAGTATGCTTTCTCCTTCTATTATCCCCTTGTTCTTCCTTCTCATTTGGCTTTTATGCATTCCAAATTAGTTGAAGTAGTTCAAATACCTCATTTAGTTAAGTTAACTAAAAATCAACTAACTTTTAGTTTAGGGGAAGAATTAATAATAATAATAAAGGGTCTTTTTATTAAATAATAACCAGTAGGTGGGACCCCTTCTGACTCCCTTTTATTCCTTAACAAAAATAAACATAATTAGACAATCAATTAAACACATGCCTCCTTGTGTCTCCCATAATCATTTCCATAATTTGAAATTTAAATATCAGAGATATTTCAAATTATATCCAAACATATAAATATCCACAATATCCAAAAATAACTTCTTGTCCAAAACTTTCAGTAGTCCACTATCTTCAACAAAACAATTATAAACACATAATCAAAAACCATATTTTTCATTTTGAGAGGCAATTTTTTCTTTGTTCCTGCTATATCCTTTTGACTTCCCTAAATTAGCCTTAGGTTGGGTAGAACCTTGAGGCTTGATCTCACTAATGACATGGGAGCAGTCATCCCTTAAGTGCATATGAGAGGATACTGACTCAGTTGAGTCACTTGAAGGAGAGGAGGGGGGGGAAACAGCTTTACCTTTATCATGCACATGGTGGGCCTCGGTTTTGAGTCTTTTTCTTGCATTGGAGGACTGTACAGGTGAGTGTGCAGGGGAAATCTGAGAAATTTGGTTTACAGGTGGAAGAGGAGGAGGTAATGACAAATTTGGCTAGCCACGATGGTGGGAGACTGTTGGGTGAAAAATATCCTATCATCCATCATTCTCGAGAACTTCAGGTTGAAAATATACATGGGGAGGCACATGGATAACAGGAACATGTTGGGGCTGGAAGGGAGGCCTCTCTGGTCTAGGCTAGACTATCCCTTCTTCGATCCAATTGAAAAATCCAGCTTGAAAGAGTTGGTTTAACTCTTGAGGATAGACATAGAAATGTATTGAGAATATGGGCCTTCTAGGCCCACTGTTCCAGTTTCCTCTGCCCCTATTATTTCGGACATGAGTTCCTCTACTGAAGAATCTCATCCTATATGCAACAATTATTAGCAACTAGCTATAAACAAACCATACATCACATTCTCTTAATATGAAACAAAGTTTGGCACAACAATTAACATCAGACCCATGCAATCCAATCCATAAAATTTATTTAATAATTGTCAAAGGAGAAGGAGGTGAAATAGGGTTCATGGGATATCTGGGGGGGTTGTAATGAGAGAAAAAGTGATATCATGATAGGGAGTAAGAACATGATTACTTCTCGACAATTCATTAAATAATTCATTGTGCAACAATACCAAAACATATCAGCTACCATTTATCTCTGTGTCATTTTTTTATCACTGTCCTACAGAGTTTTAATTTAATTTTAGTGAACAGGGCATGCAAAATGAATTGGGATCGTGAGGGGAATTATAATGAATGAAAAAGTGAGAAAATGAGAGGGAATTAGATGGATACTATTCATAAAACAATTAAATCAATCAACTATCATAAATCTATTTCAAATTTAAACCAAAGCATCCAATTCCAAGACCAAAAACATTTAATTATTCCTCAATTGCATACAGATTGCTTACTATATTCAATAAAAGAATTTAACTTCCCAGAAATCTTCAATCGAATCTATACCAATCTGTGAATTTATATAATGACTATGCAAATATTTCCAATTCCACAGTAACAATATAACCATTCGAACCACAGTACTGCATGTGCTAATGTTGATCTCTTCTTTTAAAATAAACCAAATAAGCATAGTGATCCCTATTGTCTATGTCCAACATTCATCCTTGGAAATGAAACAATGATACACCCAGGAAAAACAATCAACAGTCACTATCCTCTAACAAAAATCGAGCCTGATATAAACACTCATAGGTCTTTTAAATATGGGCAAAACCAAAGAACATTTAATGCATCAATCATAAACACATGGCTTCAATCATATAATCAATATAATCTTGAATCGACAACAACAGTCAACCAAAAAAATGTAACCCTGAGCTTGATCTCCTTGTGCATCAATATATACAGACTTCCTTTTAAAAAAATCACAGTCTGCATGGTGATTCCCATAAGATGTATGAAGAGAACAGAACGATATTGCCACACAGGTATTGACAATATAACTGAGATAATCATGATCGAGCTTGATGAAAAAATTACTCACACGTGTGCCTTATTAACTTAAATGTAATCGCGATCATGCTAGGATTACACATAGTAATAAAGACTATAATCGACCAGAAGGGAACCTCTCGGGCGGTAGATAACCATACTTTTATTCTATGTTCAAACGAATTCATCACAGAGAGGACACACATATATTCAACCAAGAGATGGTTTTTGAAGTGAGGGAGCTCATGCCTTTAAAAATTCCACAATCATTAAACCCAAAATCTTGACAAACCCTGGGAGGTGCCCAAGGAAGGTAGAAGCAAGTCAGACTCCAAGTAGGGCCCTTTAGAATTTAAATGCAGAGAGGTAACAGAAGTATGGTTGACTTTAGAAAAAACAAAGAGTTCATAGTCTTTTACATCCTCATATCCATTTACCACCGAGTAACAACCACAGGCCACAATTATAACCATGAACGAATAGAGAGCCGTGCTCTTTAAGAAACACCACAGTCCTTCAACTTATAACCCCAAGATTTTTATAGAACCCCAAGTGGAGAATAAAGAAATTCGAGCTAAACAACATAGAAACACACCGATGCCTCTAAAATGTTTTTGCAGAGAGGAACGAGGGTTAATTTGACAATGAAGAGTACTCAAAAAAATAGAGAGACCATGTCTCTTTCGAACACCCAGGAGGTCAATAACTTTTGACAGCAATTGACAGTGAGGCCACACAACACAAAAATCATCATTAAGTAGAGATGAGAGGAGCGGGTGTGGAAAATCTTCGTGAAAATAAGGCCAAAACGTAACTCGTATCCATTGATACATACACAAGCCTCTATGAAACATTATGGGCCAACCAAGATTGGACTGTGAAAATCTTTCAGTGAAATGACAATGAATAAGGAGCCATCAAACAACATCTCGAGGCTTAGACAAAATAACCACACCAACTATCGACAGTTGCATTGCAACATGGATACAGAATCACGACAACAATTGAGAGGGAAAAAGAGTTGGCAGATACTGATACAAAGACTGGTGGTTAAAACCCCTCAACAATAAAACTCAGAGCCCGTTGCACTGTTGTTACCATTTTCCACTGAGAATCATCATAAGAAACCAATATGACTGATTCAATAACCAATGCGCAGAATCTACAATCAATAACACCCATACTTCGCTTAAAACAACCAACATTTCACAGTTATCACAGAGAACCCATAACACAATCTTGACACTCAGTCGAAAAACTCAAGAAAACACAGAACCCATGCAATCCTGAGCCACCATTTGATTCATAATACATAGAGTCCATCATGTATGGAAATAAAATAGCCATACCTATGAGAAAATCGTTTAAATGACGAGTTGTTCAAGTTTTCCCTTTCGAAACCTGAAATCACAGAGCTTCTACAAACAACAATGTTAGGGTCCTAACCCGCACATAGGTAGATCAATATATTCAGATGTAGTAAAGGTCAATATTAATAAGGCCTTTCAATAAAATAGAATAAGGTGGATGTAAGAAGACCTAATAGAGGCTTCCGCTTCTAGAAGGATCTTCCTCTAGATGTTTCTCTTGATAGACATATTTAGTATAAATAAGGGTCAAGGGTATGAAAACCCTAGCTTGGAGATTATTGTAACAAAGCGCTGCTCGACTGGAGGTTGTCCCCTCGAAGAGGCCCATGAACATTTCTTTCTAAATCAAAGTGTTATTTCTGTTGTTATTCTTATATCATTTATTTGTTATTGTGGAGATTATGTTGGTTATATTACTGTTATTCTGCCATTTCTAGCATTTTATTTCTATTCTGCATACTTTTTATATCTGGTATATTACAAGTGGTATCAGAGCACTTTCATTGGCATAAATTATGGGAATTGTTTTTCAGGGTAGAGACTTACTCTGGCATATTTAAGCCACAGAGATATGTTGTTACATGCATAAACCCACGGTTGAGAGATTCATACACGTAGGAAATACAAGTGATTCTTAAGCGCACATCTGTTGGCCACCCTTGTAACCCCTGTTGGTACCCCTTCAAGTGGTAGCGCCTCAGACAACACCTGTGTATGGATCGACCTAGATTTTTTGAATCCCTCTTTAGATAAACCGATCGACCACCTGACTCCTATAGTGCCACCGAGAACAACACTCGGGAAGATATTCTCTAGTACCTGGGTAGTCGGGTAGTACGGCTAAGGGTACGGTCTATCCTCCTTAGATAGTTCCCTGAGATATTGGGTCGAGTACTACTGTTGGACCCCACATGTATATCAGAGAGCTATAGCACAGGGAAAACCCTTGTCTATAGAACCCTTGAATACCTAGCCCTTGGGGGACAGAAACATAAACAAATTAAAACAAACAAGATCTATTGTCGTGCAACTGTGTTCGAGTTGCAAAGTAAATACAAATTTCTTTTTGGTTAAGAATTTGGGGATTTCATCACTGCAATATTCTTCAAACCAGATTATAACTCCATAGGTGTAAAAAAAAAAAAAAAAACTGGAATTTTTTTCACCATTATTTGAGACCTATTCCATTGGATTCACCTCTTCTCCCTTATCACATTCATCCATATCATTTTTTGGCAAAATTTTTTACCCCACCCGCTCCTTTTCAATTCACCCATCCTCATGGCCCATACCCATAGCCAAGACCTAGAAGCTCGCTTCAACACCTTGCAATCTGGTTCCCTCAAGACCCAAAAAGAAGTGAAACAACTCAATGCTATTGTTGCCTCCATCGATATATCCATCAATGAAACCATAAATACAACCATGTTGTCCTCAATGGAGGAAGTCAAACAAGAACTAACCACCCATATTGAATCTGTCTTTGCATCACTCTGCACCAAACTGAAGATCCCTACAGATGACCCTTTCTCTGACGCACCTCCAAAGACTGAAGGTGAACATTCCTCTCATTCCCATACCTTTCAGCCCCATCACTTTCAATGTGACCTATGCCTTTTGCGGGTGGGTGTCACCAAATTTGATGGCTCGGACCCCACTGGTTGGGTAACCCAAATGGAACATTATTTCTCTTTATACGGCATTACAGATGACTTGGCCAAACTCCGGTATGGTTTTCTCCATCTAGATCAAGAACATTGGCAATGGTGGCAATGGAGAAAAACTTCCCATCAAGGGTATATTGCTTGGACCCAATTTGTGACTGAGATTTATGAATGCTTTGACATGGACACCAACCATTTGGGTTGTTTGAAAAAGTTGAAACAATCAGGAATAGTAGAAGACTTCATAGTTTCCTTTGAGCACCTAGCTTTTTGAATAGAGGGCATGACTAATGCTTTCTTTCGAGAGTGTTTTATCAGCTGCCTCAAGGATGATATTCGGGGCCATGTCCTCATGGCTCGACCCTCGAGTTGGGTGGAACTACTAAAAGAGCTAAAGAAGCACAATAGGTTGTATCCTCTCAAAACCAAAAACCCTCCTTTATCCCTCGCCCTAAACCCGTAAATCCCACTACTCCCTCTGCCCCATTAAAGATCCAAAAATTGACCAGGGTTGAAATGGTTGAACGCCAACTCAAAGGCCTTTGTTATAATTGTGATGACAAATATTTCTCGAGCCACAAGTGTAAGGAACAAAAGATTTTTATGGCCATCTCTGAGGATATTTTGGAAGAGGATGTTGAAACTCCCCTTGTGTCTGAATCACCTGAAATCACTGACATAACCCCTCCCTCGAACCCTCCCGAAGTGGAACCGGTCATTTCCCTCAATTCTCTCACTGGCTTCTCCACTCCCCAAACCCTCAAGTTAATCGGTTACATCAAGCATTGGAAGGTCATCATTCTAGTTGATAGTGGAAGCACCCATAATTTTATTCATCACCGCATTGCCCAAGAAACTCATTGCTACATCCATGCCGTCAACAATTTCCAAATCATGTTTGCCAATGGTGGTTCCATGAAATGTGGAGGGCGCTGTGAAAATGTGCGTCTCCAAATTGGTGACTACCACCTAAAATCTCATATGTTTTCTATCGACATGGGTGGTTGTGACATTGTGTTGGGTGCAAACTGGCTAAGAACTCTGGGTCCCATTCTCATGGATTTTAAGGCATTAACCATGCAATTCAACCAGGAAGGCCACCAATATAAATTCCAAGGCATCACTACTAGTTCACCTGAGGTCATGCATTCCCATCGCATGGAAAATATGCTCAAAAAAGGTCATTCTGGTGTCATTGCCCAACTCCATGCCATACAAGCAACATAGACACCCCCGATGCCGCAAGACCTCCAAGCCCTCCTTTTTAAACATCAAATGGTATTTTCCACTCCCCAAGGACTCCCTCCTTCCCACAGTGTTCATGATCATTCCATTCCCCTTGTACCCGAAAGCCTTCCTCCTAATATCCGTCTGTATCGCCACCCCTTTTCAAAAAAAAATGAAATTGAGAAAATGGTCCTAGAACTCCTTAATGCAGGCGTTATCCGCCCTAGTATGAGCCTTTACTCTTCTCCTGTAGTCATGGTCCTGAAGAAAGAAGGTTCTTGGAGAATGTGTCCTGACTTCCGTGCCCTCAACAAACTGACCATTAAAGACAAATTTCCCATTTCTTGTCATTGATGACCGCCTGGATGAATTGAGTGGCACCCAATTCTTTACTAAACTTGATCTTCGCTTGGGCTATCACCAGATACGTATGAAAGAGGCAAACATTCCCAAGATGGCCTTTCAAACTCATGAGGCCCACTATGAGTTTTTGGTCATGCCCTTTGGCTTGTGTAATGCCCCCTCCACCTTCCAAAGCCTCATGAATCATGTATTTCGTCCCTTTCTCCGTCATTTTGTCTTAGTTTTCTATGATGATATCCTCATCTATAGAAAAACCTAGACAGACCATCTTACTCATGTGGATCGAGTTCTCCATCTACTCTCTCAACACCAACTTTTCCTGAAACAGTCTAATTGTTCTTTTGGTGCCTCAGAAGTAGAATACTTGGGTCATCTGGTTGGAAAGGATGGTGTCAGGGTGGATCCAAAAAATATTGAAGCTATGCAAGACTGGCCGCACCCAAAGACTCTCAAAAGCTTGCATGGATTTCTGGGCTTAACAGGGTATTATCGCAAGTTTGTTAAGAATTATGGAAAGATTGAAGCACCTCTCACTTCTCTCCTCAAAAAGAACTCTTTCACTTGGACTCCAGTCGCTTCTCAAGCTTTTCAAACCTTGAAGATAGCCATGTGCACCACTCTCGTTCTATCCCTTCCTTATTTCACAAAGAAATTTGTGTTGGAATGTGATGCCTCAGGGAAAGGAATCGGTGTTGTCCTTATGCAAGAGGGTCGACCCTTGGCCTTCACCAGCAAGCAACTATCTGAAAGGAATCTAGGCAAACCCATTTATGAAAAGGAAATGTTGGCTATTCTGCATGCCATTGATCTGTGGCACCCTTATCTCTTGGGGCAACGTTTCCAAATTAAGACAGACCATCAAAGCCTCAAGTACTTTCTAGAACAACGCATTTCCTCCCTGGAGAAACAAAAATGGGTGACTAAGCTCTTTGGATATGATTATGAGATAATTTACAAGAAGGGAAAAGACAATGTGGTGGCCGATGCACTATCCTGAAAATATGAAGAAGAAGGATCCCTTTTTTCTTTTTCCTTCATTGTATTAGATTGGCTCCAAGTTGTGCGCCATGAATGGCTACAAGATCCAAAAAGTTCACATATGATCCAACAATTGCAGACCAATGCTCCAGCTCCCCCAGGGTACTCTTGGCTCCAGGTTGAGCTTCAATACAAAGGTCATTTGTATTTAAGCAAACAATCAAATCTTAAATCCACGGTACTTTCTGAGCTTCATGCTACACCTAGAGTGGGGCACTCTAGGTTCACCAAAACCTATGACAGGGTCAAACATTCTTTTTTCTAGGATAGTATGAAACAGGACATCCCTAATTTTATCGCTGAATGTGAGGTGTGTCAATGCAACAAGGGAGAAACAGTCAAATCTCCGGGCACACTACAACCGCTTCCGATTCCACCTGCTATTTGGAAGGATATCTCTATGGACTTTATTATCGGCTTACCCAAAATGGGATATAAATCAGTCACAATGGTGGTTGTGGATCGCATTTCCAAGTATGCTCATTTCTGTGCTCTTCAACACCCATTTACTGCATCCACAGTGGCTCAAATTTTCATGGACCAGGTCTTCAAGCTTCATGGGATGCCGCACTCTATTGTTTCTGATCGTGACCCAACTTTCACAAGCAATTTTTGGCAAGAACTATTTAAGCTATAGGGCACCCAATTGCATCTCAGCACAACTTATCATCCCCAGACTGATGGTCAAACGGAAGTTGTCAACAAGTGTTTGGAAACATATCTGAGGTGTTTTTCCTCTAAAAGGAAAAACCAATGGGCTCAATGGTTACCCCTAGTTGAATGGTGGTACAACACTTCCTACCATACAGCTACACGCATGACTCCTTTTGAAGCGGTATATGGACATAAGCCACCTTTAGTTCTCTCATACTTACCAGGTACCTCGAAGGTCCAGGCAGTTGACCAAACACTTACAGTTCGAGAGGATATTCTTCATACCCTTAAAGAGAACTTGGTCATGGCACAGACTCGCATGAAGCAACAAGCAAACCAAGGTCGCTCTGAACGTCAATTTGCAGAAGGGGATCAGGTGTTTCTGTGACTGCAACCATACAAGCAAACGTCCCTCAAGGCTGAGCATTGTTAGAAGCTAGCACCCAAATTTTATGGTCCTTATACAGTTCTCAAGTGTGTGGGACAAGTCGCCTATCAGTTAGCTCTGCCCAGTCAGCTGAAGCTACATCCTATTTTTCATGTTTCATGCTTAAAGAAGGTGATTGGAACTAGGTGCCAAATTCAAACCAACCTTCCCAAGTTAGCTGAAGAAGGATCCATTTGGCTACAGACAAAAGTAGTTTTGGACCAGCGTGAGCGTCGCCTGTGTCAGAAAACCATCAAGGAAGTGCTAGTCCAGTGGAAAGATACAACTCCAGCAGATGCCACTTGGGAACCAGCTACCATTCTACAACAATTTCCACATCTCAAGCCTTGAGGACAAGGATGTTTTTAAGGGGGCGGACATGTTAGGGTCCTAACCCGCACATAGGTAGATCAATATATTCGGATGTAATAAAGGTCAATATTAATAAGGCATTTCAATAAAGTAGAATAAGGCAGATGTAAGAAGACCTAATAGAAGCTTTCGCTTCTAGAAGGATCTTCCTCTAGATGCTTCTCTTGATAGACATATTTAGTATAAATAAGGGTCGAGGGTATGAAAACCCTAGCTTGGAGACTATTGTAACAGAGCGATGCTCAACTGGAGGTTGCCCCCTCGAAGAGGCCCGTGAACATTTCTTTCTGAATCAAAGTGTTATTTCTGTTGTTATTCTTATATCATTTCTGTGTTATTGTGGAGATTATGCTGGTTATATTATTGTTATTCTGCCATTTCTAGCATTTTATTTCTGTTCTACATACTTTTTATATATGGTATATTACAAACAAAGAAAAAATTCAACTATGTTAGGGTGACAGGCTCAAGGGAGGTTTGGAGTAATGTGCAGTAAATGCACGTCGCTTCCTCACCTGGCCCTATTCAATTCCATGTACTAGCCAGTCCATCAACCATTAAATTCAAACATATAACCAATGCATAATTCAATGTCATATCCATCGTAAATATTTGATACCATATTGTTGGCATGTTTTATAGGAAGCATGTTCTTGTCATTGATGGAAAGAACAACAACAATGATGGGAAACAGGAAAATCATAAGCTCGGGAGGAGAAGCAAACAATATGCAGAGATCAAAGATCATAAGGGAAAACGCAATACAAAAACCTGATCAGGATCAACATCTCCACGGGACAAACCAATACCATTGAGAATTTGAATACTCGAATACCCATCAATCGTCGGATTGAATTAATGGAAGGATAGGATAAGCGAGGCAAAACGATTGAGAATTCAATCACCCAATTATCTATTAGTAGTCAGATAAAATTAAGTAAAGGATAGGATAAATGTGGCACAAGGTTTGAGAATTTGATTATCCAAATCTCCATCAATCATTGGATCAAATTAAGTGGAAGGATAGGATAAGCAAGGGCTGAGATCTGAGATCTCGATCACCTGAATTTCTGTCAGTCGTCGGATCAATATAAATGGAAGGATAGGATAAGAAAAGATGGAGATCCATTGGATTTAATCCAAGGCAAAGCTGAATCACAGACATATCAAGTTGTTGATCTAAGATCTTGATCAAATGAACATCATTTATTTCGAGTCTAAATATGTGAGGAGGTTATGCTCCGAAAAAATATCACTTCAAGATTTTTCAGTTTGAGATTTGAAATTCCTGAAGCCTGAAGAGTCGGAGAGCTGAAATAAATTCTCGATCACCATATCATCTAAAGTAGATCTCAGTCATTAGATCACCCAAAGAATATCTCAAGCGTCAGATCATCCGAAGTGAATCTAGGCCGTCTGATCCAGAATGTCAGTTTGAGATTTGAAATCCCCGAAGTTTGGAGAGCCGGAGAGCCAAAATAAATTCTCGACCGTCAGATCATCCGAAGTAAATCTCAGTCGTCAGATTTTCCAAAGAAGATCTCAAGCGTCAGATCATTCGAAGTGAATATGGGTCGTCTAATCCAGAAAAGACATGGCATAATCCTGTGGACTCCGGGTAAAGACCTGAAGTAATCCTTAACCGTCTGATTCAAGAGGACACATGGTAGTAATCTGCATACTTCGAGGGGAAGTAAAGTTTGAGACTTGAGATTTCATAAATCCAAAGACCTAAAGGAAATCACGACCGTTGATCGAGAAAAGGGCTGCAGAACTATTGATCTGGTTGAAAGGTCAAATTCTCGAAGTGGAGGCAGAGTTGTCGATTGAGAAGGATAGGTGTCCGCAAATCATCAACTCCGGAAGATTGGTGTACGGAAGAAAGCAGGGTTTGAGATTTGAAACTCCTAGAGCCTCGATCACAAAGTAAATCACAGTCGTTGATTTAGGAAGGCTAGATATGAACCATCAGTTCAGGAGCACCATCAAGATCGTGATATTGATGGTCCCATCGCATTGCGAGGATTGAAGGTGCGCAAACTTTAAAATGTTGAAGGCGGGCTGCAATTAAAACCATGGTTTTGGAGAAAGGACACATGGATCTTTGTAGTGAATCATGGGGTGAAAAGCGGGCTTCCCTCAAACCACCTTTGGTCGCACCCTCAATTGTATGGTCACATGAGATCATTTCCCAAGGTCACATCAGCAGAATATAGGGGAAGCAGCTTAGCGTTGCTAGTCTCCACATTGGAGGTTACGCATTGAAAAGTAAAAAAAAAAGGGCCTCTGCATGTATAATCCAATGGTGCTAATTAAACAAAATTTGATCAAAGGGTTGTTGTCTCACTTTGTGTTTTCTTGAACAGTTACGGTTCAGTTGCACTAACTGAATCATTGTTCTGGGGCATTGGAATCATTGTTCTTGAGCATTTTTGAGATTCTCGACTTGAGCATTGGAGATGTCGAGTGTAATGGATGATGAGAGTAGGAATAAAAGAAAAATGTCGTGACAGAGAGAGGTTGTTGTTTCTCAGTAAAACAAGTTGAACTATATGTAATCAAGCAGAGAACATGAATAGAGCGTGAAAGATGCAGAGATGAAGAACATAATTTGGACAGAGTAGAAATGGTGAAAACAACAGACTGTATGAGAACCTAAGAGCATGAGAAGAACAGAGAGAGAGCAGATGGAAAGAGACAGTAAGTGGAGACAAGAATGAACAGACAGAAGCAGAGAAGAATTGCAGAACAGAGAAGAAGTGGTAAGCATTGAAATGTTTGTATTGTTGTAAGGTATTTTTCAAGTAAAGATTTATATCTCAAGGTGGTAGGGTGGTGCTAGGGAGGACTGTTGTCCTCAAAGTTTCAAGTGGGTGTTTGAACACAAGGAGTTGTAGCTTCCATTTGGATGCAGCCATAAAAACGAGGGTAGTGCAAAAGAGAACCATTGTTCTATATTATATAGGTTGGTGCTTGTGTGACTGGAAGTTGGTGCTTCCATCCAGTTGGTGCCGGAACACTCAGGGAGTTGGTGCTTCCTTCTAGTGGGTGCTAGAGAAACCAGAGAGTTGGTGCTCTCAGCAAGTTGTATCTTGTAAAACAGAGGTGGTAGCCTCACAAAGAGTTGGTGCTCATAAGAATGATAATGTATATAAAATAAAGACTACTTATCGTATTAAGAAGAAGAGGTTTTCTCCCTTTATGGGATTCCTCAGGAATATCTGTCTCTGTATACTTCATGTGTGTGATTTATGTTGAATACTCTATTTCTTACTTCCCTGAATTATTGTGATCATCATTGAGTGTTCCGTAATGAGTTTAAAATGGGTATAATATTTTAGGCACAGTAACAACTGATTCACCCCTCCCCCCCTCTCAGTTGTCTAACAATTATTATCAGAACTGGTTCCATTTATCTAAGGGTAGATCCTAGATCTTAAACATGACTAGCATGAAGGAACTTCAACCAATAGGGCCCCCTTGTTCAATGGAACAAACTTTTCCTTCTCGAAATTTAGGATGAGAACCTACATAATGGATTTAGGTGCAGATGTCTAAGATGTGGTAGAGACTGGTTATGTAAAGCCGGTTTCACTAGCTTCTAAGGATGACAAGATAGAATTCAGCTTCAACGCTAAGGCTATGAATGTTATTCTGAATGGGCTTGCAGAAGAAGAATTTGTAAAAGTTATGCGCTTAGAATCTGCCAAAGAAATGTGGGACAAACTCATTAGCAGTTATGAAGGTAATGAGAAGGTAAAGGATGCCAAGATTTAAACCTACAGATTACAGTTTGAACAACTAAATATGAAAGAGGATGAAACCTTTGGGAAGTACTTTATGAGAGTTGAAGAACTAGTAAATGCAATGAAAGGACTTGGTGAAAAAATTGAAGAAGCCTCTTTAGTTCAGAAAATTTTGAGATCTCTCCCAGATAGGTTCAACCCAAAGGTCTCTGCTATAGAAGAACTTAATGATCTAAAGTTTTCCCTATTGACCAACTCCTAGGAAATCTGACTGCTTATGAAATTAGGATAGGTAAAGATAAACCCAACTCTAGAGAACCATCATTTAAAGTAGATAAGAATGAGGATTTTGAGCCTGATGAAATTGAAGCAAAATTTGTGAGAAGACTAAAGAAAGAATCAGGCAAGTACCAAGGCAAGTTTCCCTTCAAATTTTTTAACTATGGAAAGATAGGTCACTTTGCATCTAAGTGTCCACACAAGAAGAAGGAACAGAATGATGAAGGTGAAGACAAGTACAAATACAAGAGATTTGGTAAAAAGAAAATTTTATGTGTAAACAATGATGACTCTTCAGGAGACAGAGATAGTGATTGTGCTTGTGAAGATAAGGTTAATGACTTTATTCTTATGGACAAAGAGGATTATAATAATAAAATCACAGGAAGTGATGTTAATGATGAAGAAGTTGTGGTTGACTTGGAAGGAGAACTGATCAGTGCTCTAGAAGAAATTGCTAGACTCGGATTTAAGAAGAAAAAGAAAAAATAATTGTTGATACAGTTCGAGAAAGACAGTAAAAAACCTGATGAAGAATTTTCCCTGCTAAAAGTGGAATTAGAAGAGGCAAAGAAAATAGAGGACATTCTTAAACAACAATTATCAGAAAATAAGGCAAGATGTGAAGCCTTAGAAGAAGAGGTAGTAAAAACCAGAAAAGAGATGGATAAGTTTAAAGCATTGTATCTCCAAATTATTCCAAGCATTAAAGCCTCAGCAGAAGTAAATGACATTCTGAGAAAACAAATATCTCCTTTGTTGAAGACCGGTTTAGTTTATGTAAGTGGTTCAAGCAGAAAACAAACAGAAAGCAAAGAGTCAGTAAAGATGATCAAGTTCCAAGTCAGCAGACAATCCTATGTGAGTACTCTGCCACCAAAAGCTAATAAAGACAAGGTGATTCCTGATAAAAAACAAAGATATCAGAAGATGGAGCAACAAATTCCAAGAAGAAGGCCATCCTTCAGGTACCAAAATTTCTTCCATGGTTATTGTTTTTACTGCTCTAATTTTGGTCATAAGATTGCAAATTGTCAAATTAAGTTTAGAGACATGCAACTGGTGAGATCAAGAAATAAATAGTATTTGCAACCTAGAACTAAATAGCCAATGAGTAGAAAACATTGCACCAATCACTTTGACCTATTGAACAATGAGCTAGAATGTTATAACTGTCATAACTTTGGCCACAAAGATGCAAACTGCCATCTGAAGAACTACAAAGCAGATCCAAGGATAAAACCCTTAGCTAGAAATGTCAGCATATGGAAAAATAAAGATAGTGAAAAATGTGGTCTAGTACTTTCAGTTGAAAAACATAAAGACCCCTGGTATATAGACAGTGGATGTTCCAAGCACATGACTAGAGACAAGGATAAGTTTCTATCTATAAGTAAAAGAAAAACAAGAAATGTGACCTTTGGAAATGATGAACCAGGTAAAATCAAGGGTAAAGGGATGGTGAGTTTAAGTAATGGAAAAGGAAAATCCCAGGATGTTTTACTTGTAGATGGGCTGAAACATAATTTTCTCAGTGTAAGTCAAATGTGTGACAGAGGATGTGAAGTGGTGTTCACTTTCAATGATTGTAAGATAAAGTATGTAAACTCAAGACAAGTGGTGGATAAAGGCATAAGGACAGATAATAATGCATATGTGCTGAAAGAAGATAGAGAAGAGTGTCATCTAAGAAAACATGATGAAATTTGGTTATGGCATAGGAGACTTGGACATCTAAACTTTGACCACTTAATCAAGCTCAAAAATCTTGAGTCAGTAAAAGATCTTCCAAGAATATCAAAGCCACAAGATTCTGTGCGTAAACCTTTCCAAGTAGCAAAGCTAACGAGGACATAGTTTAAATCCAAGAGATCTACTTCAATAGAGAAACCACTCCAATTAGTTCATATGGATTTATGTGGACCATCAAGACATGAAGGCGCAGGGAAGGAAAACTACTTCATGATGATCATTGATGATTACTCCAGACTCACTTGGGTTGCTTTTCTCAAAGAAAAAGTTGAAGCATTTGAGAAATTTAAAATATTTAAGGCCTTAACTGAGAATCAAACAGGCAACAGGTTAAAGGCAGTAAGGTCAGATAGAGGAGGAGAATTTATGTCAAGTGATTTTAAGGAATTATGTTATAAACATGGGATCAAGAGAGAATACACAATCCCAGGAACTCCACAGCAAAATGGAGTAGTTGAGAGACAAAACAGAATAGTTCATCAAATGGCCAAGTCAATGATGAATGAGAAGAAAATTGGTCAAACCTACTGGGTAGAAGCAATACACACAACAGTCCATATTCTTAACAAATATCACCTCATACCACACAGTGACAAGACACCTTATGAACTATGGTATGGAAGACATGCTTCAATCAAACACTTCAAAGTCTTTGGGAGTAAGTGCTACATAAAGAATAATAATGAAAACCTTGGAAAGTATGATGACAGGGCTGATGAAGGTATCTTCTTAGGGTATGCTACAAACAGTAAAGGATACAAACGTTATAATAAGAGGCTACATAAATTGGTTGATTGTATTGACATAAAATTTGATGAAGAAATCTCGGCACGAGATGTAAGAAGTGTTGAATCAACAACAGAGGATATAGTTGAAGTTAAAGATGAACAGGTCCAAGAATCGGAAAAAGAAGACTCTAAGTCAGATGAAGATACAAATACTTAGGCAAACTCAAATCAGCAAACAACATCAAATCCTTCCTCCAGAATTACTCAAAATAATCATCCTGCAAGTCAGATAATTGGTGAGAAAGACAAAGGTGTACAAACCATGAGGGGGATAATCAAATACACTGAGCAATCACATATAGCCTTCATATCCATGGTGGAACCCAACAATTTTAATGAAGCCAGTAAAGATTTAAATTGGTTAAAATCAATGAATGAGGAACTGGATCAAATTGCAAGATACCAGATATATAAAATATGCAGAACATAAATAAAATGCTAGAAATGGCAGAATAACAGTAAAATATCCAGCATAATCTTCACAATACACAGAAATGATATACGAAATAGCAATAGAAAAGCACTTCGATTCAGAAAGAAATGTTCACAGGCCTCTTCGAGGGGGAAACCTCCAGTCGAGCAGTGCTCTGTTACAATAATCTCCAAGCTAGGGTTTTCATACCCTCGACCCTTATTTATACTAACTGTGTCTATTAAGAGAAGCATCTAGAGGAAGATACTTCTAGAAGCGAAATCTTCTATTAGGTCTTCTTACATCCACCTTATTCTATTTTATTGAAAGGTCTTATTAATATTGACCTTTATTACATCCGAATACATTGATCTACCTATGTGCGGGTTAGGACCTTAACATGCCTGCCCCCTTAAAAACAGCCTTGTCCTCAAGGCTTGAGATGTAGAAACTGCTGCAGAATGGTAGCTAGTTCCCAAGTGGCATCTGCTGGAGTCATATCTTTCCACTGTACTAGCACTTCCTTGATGGTTCTCTAACGCAGGCGACGCTCCCGCTAGTCCAAAACTGCTTCTGGTTGTAGCCAAATGGATCCTTCTTCAGCTAATTCTGGAAGGTTGGTTTGAATTTGGCACCTGGTTCCAATCACCTTCTTCAAGCAGGAAACATGAAAAACAGGATGTAGCTTCGATTTACTGGGCAGAGCTAACTGATATGCGACTTGTCCCACCCGCTTGAGAACTGTGTAAGGGCCATAAAATTTGGGTGCTAGCTTCTGACACTACTCGGCCTTGAGGGAAGTTTGCTTATATGGTTGCAGTCTCAGAAACACCTGATCCCCTTCGGAAAATTGACATTCCGAGCGACCTTTATCTGCTTGCTGCTTCATTCTATTCTGGGCCATGACCAAGTTCTCTTTAAGGGTACGAAGGATATCCTCTTGGACGGTAAGTGTTTGGTCAACCGCCTGGACCTTTGAGGTACCCGATAAGTATGAGAGAACTGATGGTGGCTTTTATCCATACACTACTTCAAAAGGAGTCATGCGAGTGGCTGTATGGTATGTAGTGTTGTACCACCATTCGGCGAGGGGTAACCATTGAGCCCACTGGTGTTGTTTTTCAAAGGCAAAGCACCTCAGATATGTTTCCAAACACTTGTTGACAACTTCCGTTTGACCATCTGTCTGGGGATGATAAGCTGAGCTGAGATGCAATTGGGTACCTTGTAGCTTAAACAGTGCTTGCCAAAAATTACTTGTGAAAGTTGGGTCTCGATCAGAAACAATAGAGTTTGGCATGCCATGAAGCTTGAAGACTTGATCCATGAAAATTTGAGCCACCGTGGATGCAGTAAATGGGTGGTGAAGAGCACAAAAATGAGCATACTTGGAAAGGCG
>ML792359.1:311182-331896 GCA_009831015.1 Picea engelmannii
TCAGGAAATCTAGGCCGATCCATACACAGGTGTTGTCTGATGCGCTACCACTCGAAGGGGTACCAACAGGGGTTACAAGGGTGGCCAACAGATGTGCGCTTAAGAACCACTTGTATTTCCTGCGTGTATGAATCCCTCAACTGCGCATTTATGCACGTAACGACAGATCTCTGTGGCTTAAAGACGTCGGAATACGTCTCTACCCTGAAAAAAAATACCCACAATTTCTGCCAAGGAAAGTGCTCTGATACCACTTGCAAGATACCAGATATATAAAATATGCATAACAGAAATAAAATGCTAGAAATGGCAGAATAACAGTAAAATATCCAGCATAATATTCACAATACACAGAAATGATATACGAAATAGCAATAGAAAAGCACTTCGATTCAGAAAGCAATGTTCACAGGCCTCTTCGAGGGGGCAACCTCTAGTCGAGCAGCGCTCTGTTACAATAATCTCCAAGAAGATGTATATGTGGAGAAACCTGAAGGATTTTCACTGACAGATAATCCTGACTATGTTTGTAAGTTGAAAGAGGCATTATATGGACTGAAACAGGCACCACGAGCCTGGTATTATAGATTGGACAAATTTCTACAGGACAAAGGGTTCAAGAAAGGTACTGTTGATAGTAATCTATACATTAAGTCTGAAGGTGATGATTTATTAGTTGTTTTGGTTTATGTAGATGACATTATTTTTGGATGCACTAATGACCCTTCAGTTCAGTGGTTTGCTAATTCAATGCAGATTGAGTTTGAGATGTCCATGATAGGAGAACTGTCATATTTTCTTGGTTTATGAATCAATCAGAGTTCTGCAGGGATATTTATCTCTCAAGAAAAGTATTTGAAAGAGATGTTAAAGAGGTTTCAGTTGGAAGATTATACACCTGTGAGCACACCTATGGTGGTTGGTTGCAAGCTCAATAAAGATGATATTTCACCTGATGTTGATCAAAGAACATATCGATCAATGATAGGTAGTCTTCTATACATCACATCACCCCATCCTGATATAATGCAAGTTGTTGGAATGGTAGGTCATTATCATTTTTCTCCTAAACAAAGTCATTTAGAAGTTGTCAAAAGGATATTCAAATATTTGAAGGGTACAATGACTTATGGTCTCTGGTATCCTAGAAATTAGAATTTTCAATTAACTGCATATTCATATGTTGATTGGGAAAACTGCTTGGATGAGAGAAAAAGCACCAGTAGAGGTACATTCTTCTTAGGTGATTCGTTAGTAGCATGGATTAGTAAGAAGTAGGGATCCATTTCATTGTCAACTACAGAGGCAGAGTACATTGTTGCTACTATTTGCTGCACTCATATCTTATGGATGATACAAACTCTTGCAGATTTGAAGGTAACTTATACTGATCCCATTCCACTTCACTATGATAACACCAGTGCCATTAGTGTCTCAAAGAATCATGTTCTCCATTCAAATACTAAGCATATACCCATAAAGTATCATTTTCTCAAAGATCAGGGTACAAACAGAGTTGTTCAGCTGAATTATATTCCTTCCATAGAACAGATAGCTGATACCTTTACTAAACCCCTAGCCACGACACCATTTGAATATCTCTGTCAAAATCTGGGTGTCATACCTTCTCTAACCTAAGAGATTCCATCCTGTCAGGGGGAGTATGTGTTGGTTGAATATCTGATACCTATGAAAAGTACTGCAACAGCTCAAGGGGAGCATGTTTTCTTTGACATTGATGTCAAAGGGGGAGAAAAGGTGTGGTCTGGATGGTACAGCTAGATGTCTAAGAAGAATAGTGCAGCCTTTCAGGGTTTCCACCAATGCCAAAGGGGGATATTTTTAGCATGTTTAATAGGAACTGTGTGCTTGTCATTGATGGCAAGAACATCATCGACGATGGAAAATAGGAAAAGCATAAGCTCAGGAGGAGAAGCAAACAGTATGCATAGATCAATTCTCATAAGGGAAAGTGTAGTACAGAAACATGATCAGGATAAACATCTCCATAGGACAAACTTGGACCATTGAGAATTTGAATACCTAAATACCCGTCATTCGCCATATTGAATTAATGGAAGGATAGGACAAGCGGGGAAAAACGATTGAGAATTTGATCACCCGAATATCCGTCAGCCTTCGGATCAAATTAAGTGAAGGATAGGATAAACGGTGCACAAGGTTTGAGAATTCGATTATCCAAATATTCGTCAGCCATTGGATCAAATTAAGTGGAAGGATAGGATAAGAAAGGGTTGAGATCTGAGATCTTGATTACTCAAATTTTCGTCAGTCGTCGAATCGAAATAAATGTAAGGATAGGATAAGAAAAGATGGAGAGTCGTTGGATTTAATCCAAGGCAAAGTTGCATCACAAACAAATTGAGCTGTTGATCTAAGATATTGATCAAACGAACATCATTCGTTTCGGATCTAAAGATGGGAGGAGGTTACACTCCAAAAAATACACACTTCAAGATTTTTCAGTTTGAGATTTGAAATTCCCGAAGCCCGGAGAGCCAGAGTGCCGAAATACATTCTTTACCACTGGATCATCTGAAGTAGATCTTAGTCGTCAAATTGCCCGAAGAATATCTCAAGATTCAGATTGTCTAAAGTGAATCTGGTTGTCTGATCCAGAATGTCATTTTGAGATTTGAAATCCCGAAGTTTGGAGAGCCGAAGAGCCAAAATAAATTCTCGATCGTCGAATCATCCGAAGTAAATCTCATTCGTCAGATCGTCTGACAAAGATCTCAAGCGTCATATCATTGGATGTGAATTTGGGTCATCTAATCTAGAAAAGACATGGCATAATCCTGTGGACTCCGGGTAAAGACACGAAGTAATCCTCAACCATCTGATTCAAGAGGACACATGGCAGTAATCTGCATACTTTGAGGGGAAGTAAATTTTGAGAATTGAGATTTTAGAAGTCCAGATACCCGAAGGAAATCTCGATCGTTGATCGAGAAAAGGGTCGCAGCACTGTTGATCTGGTTGAAAGGTCAAATTCCCGAAGTGGAGGCAGAGTCATTGATTGATAAGGATAGGTGTCTGCAGATCATCAACTCCAGAATATTGGCATACGGAAGAAAGCAGGGTTTGAGATTTGGAACTCTCGAGGCCCAAATCAAGAAGTAAATCACAATCGTTGATTTAGGAAGGTTAGATCTGAATCATCATTTCAGAAGCACCGTCAAGATTGTGATATCGATGGTCCCATAGAATTGTGGTGATTGAAGGTGCACAAACTTTAAAATGTTGAAGGTGGGCCGCAATCGAAACCATGGTTTTGGAGAAAGGACACATGGAGCTTTGTAGTGAATTGTGGGGTGAAAAGTAGGTTTCCCTCAAACCACCTTTGGTCATGGCTGCAATCGCATGGTCACATAAGATCATCACCCAAGGTCACATCAGCAGAAGATAGGGGAAGGAGCTAGCGCTGCTAGGCTCCACATCGGAGGTTACGCATTGAAAAGTAAAAAACAAAGGGCCTCTGCGTGTATAATCCAACGGTGTTGATTAAATAGAATCTGATCGAAGGGTTGTTGTCTCACTTCCTAGTTTCTTGAATAGTTACGATTTAGTTACACTAATTGAATCATTGTTTTGGGGCATTGGAATCATTATTCTTGAGCGTTTTTGAGATTCCTGACTTGAGCGTTGGAGATGTCGAGTGTAATGGATGATGAGAGCAGGAATAAAAGAAAATTTTCATGACAGAGAGAGGTTGATGTTTCTTGATAAAATAAGTTGAAATGTATGTAATCAAGTAGAGAACATGAACAGAGCGTGAAAGATATAGAGATGAATAACATAAGTTGGACAGAGTAGAAATGGTGAAAATAGCAGACTGTACGAGAACCTAAGAGCATGAGAAGAACAAAGAGAGAGAAAATGGAAAGAGACAGCAAGTGGAGACAAGCATGAACAAACAAAAGCAGAGAAGAATTGCAGAACAGAGAAGAAGTGGTAAGCATTGAAATGTTTGTATTGTTGTAAGGTATTTTTCAAGTAAAGATTTATATCTCGGGGTGGTAGGGTGGTGCTAGGGAGGATAGTTGTCCTCAGAGTTTCAAGTGGGTGTTTGAACACAAGAAAGTGTAGCTTCCATCTGGTTGCAGCCAGAAAAACCGGGGTGGTAGGGTGGTACAAGGGAGAACCATTGTTATCTGTTATACAGGTTGGTGCTTGTGTGACTGGAAGTTGGTGCTTCCATCCAGTTGGTGTCGAAACACTCAGGGAGTTGGTGCTTCCTTCTAGTGGGTGCTAGAGAAACTAGAGAGTTGGTTCTCTTAGCAAGTTGCATCTTGTAAAATAGAGGTGGTAGCCTCACAAAGAGTTGGTGCTCATAAGAATGATAATGTATAGAAAATAAAGACTACTTATCATATTAAGAAGAAGAGGTTTTCTCCCTTTATGGGTTTCCTCAGGAATATCTATCTATGTATACCTCATCTGTGTGATTGATGTTGAATACTCTATTTCTTACTTCCCTGAATTATTATGATCATCATTGAGTGTTCTGTAATGAGTTTAAAATGGGTATAATTGTTTAAGCACAGTAACAATTGATTCACCCCCCCCCCCTCTCAGTTGTCTAACACATATCTATTGTATAGTGCGCCACCCGAGACATATCATAACATATGTTAACCTTACCATATGTTCCTCCATACAACTCTTTAATAAAAATTGCATAATCCTTTAACCAAAACACATAGTATAGTAGCTAGGTCCACCATGTCACAAAGGTTTATAAATAATCATTTTTCCATAGTTTTTTCCTTTTGTTTTGATCAAGCTCACATTTTATTGATTTTTTGCATAGATCATATATGGATTAGTAATCAATGTATGGACTAGTAATCAAGGTTATAACATAACATAACATAGCACCTGTAAAAAACATGATCCCCATACCCATGGAACTGCTCTATATCTTAAGTAAATACCAACAACATTTAGCAATAATGCATCAACCACCCATTTATCACATCAAATGAAACCAAGACTGCATCATCAACTATATAGGAATGTGTATGCAACATCATAACAATAGAAACATATAAGCGTAACATGTTTATATTTATGCCTCTATTCTACAAGGGGATCCCACCTACTAGTTAAATATTATTATCATAAATAAATAATAGTGCTTAGCAATCCTTTGTGGGAAGAATTCATCGTTGCGATTTCAATCCTCAAAAAACTAGCAAATCCACAGGGAAATCTGTTTCAACAAATTAAGAACTCGGAATGTCTAGTTTTGCAGACCATGTAAACATCAGATCAATAAGATATACATCAGAATGATTATGCAACAGGGGGGAGTGAGCGGATTTAAGGGAAAAATGACAGGGATTTTGGGAATAAATCATGGAAAGTGTTAAGTATGAGGGGGTTTACCCCTATTAGAATTATCATTCGATTAATCATAGTAAATATTTCTTGACTTCAAGGAGAAAAATGTTTTGATATGCTCTTTTGAATCTTGGAGCGGATGGAAGAAAAGGAAAGTAGAAGAGGGATAAAACCAACTATCTTATAAAACAGCAGTTGAAGAACATAACAATTTAAATGATGCTTTCAAGGGGAACATCATGACAGCTATGTAACTTGATAGTTATTGATTAACAATACTTTTCATAATAGCGTTGTTGTGGAAGAACTGATCCAACATTTTATTTTGACCAGAAATGAAGTCAAAAAGAAACAAAATAGCAAGAAATGATATAGTCGAAATGAAACAACAAAATTGAAATAAGCAGCAATGAAATAACATAAATGTAAAGTCGAAGCAAATAACACAAACTATAATATAGAAAACATTCCATACAACGTTAAAACCTTCAAGTTGTTTCCACGTAGTGTTTTAAGTGGGAACCATTAGTGCTATAGGAAAACAATCTCTCTTGTAAGTCCTTTATGATATAATAATTTGTGCCCAGGACAAAGCGATCTTAAAAGGACCAGCCATAATTTTTGGAACTTCTCAATAAATTTAAATTTGACAGCCTTGACACTTTTATTGAAATATCTTTTAATAGTCTATTGTCTTCTCTTTATATTATCCAAGGCAAAAGTCCTCTGCTCCTCTAAAGGAAAAAGTGCATTCATTCTTTGATAAACATCAGAAGAATTTAATTCTTCAACTTGTCGCATTAACCTTAGGGATGAAAGTTCTATCTCAATAGGCAGAATGGCTTCTTGACCATAAACAAGATGGAAAGGAGTGCAACCAGTGCTTACATTGGTGGTAGTGCGATCTTCCCAAAGGGCGTAAGTGAGGAGAGTGTGCCATTGTCGAGGCTTATCTTCAATGAGCCTCTTGATAATTCTAACCAGATTCTTGTTTGTAAACTTGGCCTGCCCATTTCCTTGAGGATAATAAGTTGATGAGGTAAAAATTTTAAGCCCCAACTTAGCTAAAAACTGGGTCAGTTTATCATAAATAAAAGCGAGACCATTGTCTGTAATAATTTCCAAAGGAAGACCAAATATGGAAAAAATATTAGTTTCAAGAAAATAAATCCGCTGCTCATCCTGTGAATTCTTAAGCGAGATAGCTTCAGTCCATTTTGTAAAATAGTCTGTGGTTGTTAAGTTAAAGACTTTCCCTGTTGAAGATGGAGGATTAATAGGACCAATAAATTCCAAACCTGATTTTGAAAAAGGAAATTCAGGGAGGAAAAGTTGTAAAGGAATGGCTGAAAGGTGTTCTTTTCCAACAAAATTTTGGCACTTGTCACAAGATCTTCAAAAAACATAAGAATCACGAAATATTGAAGGCCAATAGTACCCTTTCTTGATAATCTTAAAAGCAGTAATTTTAGCAGAAAATCGACCTCCTACATGAATAATAGAATTTGCAGATCCATGAACCTCTTGTAACAATTTATGTGCTTCCTTGTTGTTCACACAGCGAAGTAACATACCATCGACATATCTCCTAAACAATAAGTCTCCTATAATGATGTATATAGCATATTTGAGAGGGAGCCTTCTTCTTTGATGGGTATCCAAGTTATCTGGACATCTTTGATTTTGCAAGTAATAAACTAGATCTTTATACCAAGGATGTTCAGACACATGCACGATTCGATTGTCAATGTAAAACAGTGTTGATAGAGAGCTATCTTGTTCATCAATTTCTTCACTAGTTTTAGCATGCTAAGCTAAGTGAAGGGTTAAGTCACGTCCCTTGATGGTGTTAGAAGTCATGAGATTTAAATCATGCTCCTGTATCTTGGCAAGCTAATGTGCAAGCTTCCCTGAAAGATAAGTCTGTGAGAGTAAAAACTTGACAGCACGTAAAGGGACTCTTACCAGTGTATGCTTACCTAAGATGAAGTGGAAAAACATTTCAACAGATTTAACAAGAGCGAAAGCATTCTTTTCAATAAAAGAATATTTAAACTCATCATCTAACAAGATTTGACTCATGTAATCCATTGGTTTTTAATTTACTTTGTCATCACATTACATGAGGATAGCAGAAACTGCTTCCTTTGTGGCATTAGTATATATCATAAATTCCTTCTCAAAATCTGGCTTCACCAAAACCGATGCGGAAATGATTTCCTTCTTGATCCCTACAAAATCATTTTAGACATCATCTGTCCAATAAAAGGATCAATCTTGCTTAAGAATATTATGAATTGGCTTGACCATTACAAAAAAATCAAGAACAAACCTATGGACAAAGTTAATAACCCCCATAAAGGCTTGAACCTCCTTCTTGGAAGTAGGAGCAGAAAGATTTAGGATAGCATCAATCCTTTCAGGATCTATGCTTATTCCTGAATCAGAGACAATGTGTCCAAGGAGCTTGCCCTTGGTAATGCTGAAAATAGATTTAGAAGGATTTATAGAAATGCCAAATTTCCTACATCGCATGAGAACCCTTTTAAGATGACCAAAATGATCTGATCAACTTTTTGAATACACAGTTAAGTCATCAAGATAAATCTGAATAATTTTGCCGATCAAATCGTCAAAGTCTATTTACATAGCTCTTTGAAAAGTGGCACCTGCATTAGATAATTCAAAAGGAATGTGTTCATAAGCAAAAGTGCCCCAATGAGTAATAAAAGTGGTTTTATATTTATATGTCTTTTTTACCTTGATTTGATTGTAACCAGAAAAACCCTCAAGTAAGGACATCATCTGTGACCCTGCAACTTGCTACAAAATCATTTCCATATTGGGGAGAGGAAAGTGGTATTTTATACTATCCCTATTCATTGCACAAAAATCCACTCATAATCTGACCTGGCCAGTCATTTTCCAAATGGGAACTAAATTGGAAACCCACTCAGAATACTTAACAAGGAAAATTATCCCAGCCTTCAAGATTTTTTCCAGCTCCTTTCGAATAGTTTCTTTCAGTGCAGGGTTAATGGGTATTTGTTTCTACCTAACTTGCTTTATGACCTCCTTGATAGGAATGACATTTTTTATAAGAGGGGGATCAAAACCATGAATATCCTCATAATACCAAGCAAAAACATTTTGAAATTCACTGAGCAACTCAGTGAAATTCAATTTTTCTTCATCAGAACATTGGGCACCTATTTTTACATTCTTTGGACAATCGGGTGTCCCAATGTTAAAGTAAATGGTTTCACCCACTTTCCTTTTTGACTCCTCTTCTTTATGTTTTTCTTTGTTGCCTACATCACGCGATGAAAATGAACTTTCTAGAGGACTCAAGCCCTTCGGAATTTTGTTATCTTCCATTGATATAATTTCCTTAGGCTTATAAGGTTCATTTTGGATGAAAGCACAGATGCTCTCATCACTAGGGAAGACCTGCCATGACTCTACATTGTCAGAGATGTGTGGACGATACAAAGACTAAAAGTTACAATCAGGTCTTTGTGGCAGAAGTTGTCGAGTAGGAGAGGATGCAAAAGAAACTAACATGTCATCCATTGAGTTCAATTCCCTTTTAACATGAGTGATGTTAAAATATAGCAAGTTCGAGATAAGTGCCCAAACAGTTTGGGTGTAATGTTTCATTAACTTGTTTCTAGGAGAATATATCTTACATACAAGGTTTACAACAACTTCAGAATCCCCAAAAACTGTAAGGGGTCGACAACCTAGATTATAGGCATTTTCAATGCCTAATAGTAATGCTTCAAATTCAGTGACATTGTTTGTGCAAGAAAACTCTAACCTATAGGAAAAGTTATGAATTTTACCCATAGGAGAGTATAAGATAATACAGGCTTTGTTTCCTTCGTTGGAGCATGAATCATCAAAGTGCATATCCCACATCCCATCCTCTATGTCAATTTGTTCCAAGGTAGTGTTGTCCTCATCTGCAAAGATGGAATACACTCCTAGGTCCTCCTTGATATAATTCACATTAGGCTTTGGGACACTTTCTATATAAGGTGAAATCCTTCCCTCCCTTAAAACTATGATGTTTTTACCATTTCGAGAAACTGATAAGTGTGTCTCGTCGAGTGAGAAGTATCCACCCATCAAAGCTTGACAATCTCTTCCTAAGATGATTGAGTAATTACTCACTGGCATATCTATTACTTGAATATTAAGGGTTGTCCTTATTTCAGGATGCACACACAAAACCAAGGTCACGCCCTTGATTTCACCTATGGTCGTTTGTTGTAAACTATTATAAGAGATCATGCTTCTGGCATTTTCATTTGTACAAGACAAGCCTAGCTCTTCCATAATAATCTTTGACATCATACCTGGGCCCAAACCGTCGTCAATGAGACAACAATGGGCTATTTTGTCCATAATCTTTACAAAAATAAAAAAATGGGGGGTTTTTTACAAGGTGTCTAAAGTTATGCAGACCTACTTTATTTACAGTTGAATCCTCTTCATCTACCTCTTAAGAGAGGTTGGATACAATGGAAGCTTTTCCTTCCATGAAATTTTTCAGATGCTTTTGTTTCTCAGGGATGACAGCCATGTCCAGGAGGATAGCATCAGCGTTAATATTGGCCAACTGATTGAGAATTTTGTATTTGGAAGAGGGAAGAGGGGAGGTAGTTCCTTGACTGTCAGGAGCCTTAGAAACCTAAACAGTAGAAGTCGGTGAAGATGAGCTAGGGATAGAAGAAGTGTGAGGAGGATCATATTTACCTTTCAGACAATAGGATTTATTCCTAGTATTTATGATCATAACATCTTCTGGCTCTGCAAATTCTAGGACAGCAATAGTAGTTTCAGGTATTTTACCAAATATTTTATCTATGGCACTCTTCTTTACCTCACAAGTACTTTCCTCATGGTGTTCCTCACAAAATTTACACCAGCTACGAGGCATGATTGATTTAGGCTGAAAATTGTTTTCATTTGGATTCCTAAAGGGTGGTCAAGAAGAAGATGAATCCCCAGGGGTAAGTGAAGGGACATTTCCTTTCCTCTCATATGCTATCATTCGATTATTCATGTCTTGTACAATATGTAAGATGGCAAACATGTCTGTCTGTTTAACTGAATCTCCCTTAGGAAGACATGTTCTTTCAAGTTGGTATTCATACTCTAAACAAGTATGCAAAGTAGAACCAAAGTTATCAATGGCCTTTTCTTCAAGCCCATGACAATAGGGGGAAGGTAAAGCATTATAGTAATGCATGAAAGAGGCTTGGTTCTGAGGGTGAATGAGTTCAGTAATTTGGTTATATAATTTGGTGAAATGCAAGTTGAAAGACTTGATAGTTTCATCGTCCTTATAACCAATGTTATTGTATTCCTACAACTGCTCAGTTGGGATATTAGACTGCTCATAGGTAGAAATGAACCAATACACTAACTCCTCCCAAGTAGAAATAATATTGGGAGGAAGGTCAAAGAAATCAGCCGCAACCTTCCCTTCCAGGGAATTAACAAATAAATGCATACAAGTGTCATTGTCATTGGCTCCTATGTTGTGACAGGCATTAGAAAATTCAACCAAGTGTTCATTCATAGTGACCGTGTTATTCCCTGAAAACCTAGGGAGATTCTCTTTGAATTTAGGAAGTGGACGAGTAGCAGGTGATAGGTTAAGAGGGGAGGAAACATGCCACGAAGTAGTTGTAGCATATTCTTCAAACTGAAAAAGCCCATATTTTTTAATGACTTGGGTGGGATTTGTAGTAGATTGGACAAGGAATTGGTGACTATATAAGCTACCAATCACTGATGAGTCTAAAGGTTGAGACGAAGAAGGACCTCCAATGCCACCAGAGCCACTACTAGATGCCATCTTGTGAACAATAGGTAAGGGAGAAAAAGACAAACTGGATGAATCAGACAAAGTTCTCCTTAGAGTAATTTTTTGGGCTAACAAAACAACATTTCTTCTTCCTATTTCAGCAATAGGATTAATCTCAGGTGATAAACCTCTTCTTCTCCTAGAGATGTGAGGGTCTAAGGACATGAAAAGAATATCAAAACTATAGGAAAAAGAAAAGCTATGGTTGATTCCTAGGATGTATTTTCTTTGCTTCCCAATGTTCTCGTACACTTATGTATTGTTCAATCACTTCCCATGAGCATTCAAGCTCAACCTAGGTATTAGCGCTCTCCAATATGGTATTAAATAAGATTAAATCAATGATGGTCTGATCTTTAAGACCTGGCTCAATATTGGGTTGCCTTGCAACAGGTACAGTCATGAAGAAAAGAAACAGTCAAAGAATCAAAAGCAGAAATATAAATATATTCAATGATAATCAAGCATAAAATCAACTAGAGAGATATGGAAGATCTCCACAATATGGTCGCCAAATAAATGTTGAGGAAAATATATGAATTTATCTTACTCAAGAATTTTCTCAATCCACAAGTATTAATTACAAGGGCTTAGGTTGATTTTTTTTTAAATAAAAGATTGTTGCAAAATATAACATTATTATATAATTTTCTAAATATAACAGATTGCAAAAGTAAATGTGGAGATCAAAAGAAAAAATGCCAAGTCACATATTGTTATCGGACTAAACGGCAGGTGCGGACACTAACAGATCTCCCTAGATCCACCTGGATCTAGAACAAAATAGGACAGGACATGACTCTTTGCCTAAGTTTTGACCATTGAATTAGCTAATAGGGAGGAACAAGTAACATACCTTTGTATCACTTCCTAGGGTCTTTGTTGCTCCCTCTTCGCTCTGGTGCTCTCGTGAGGTCAAGACCAAGGCAACACAAACCAACCAAAGTGAAGATAGAAAAATATATTCAACTGTCAACTTATGTGTATGATCAAGGAATTACACAATAAAGTGATAATGACTTTATGGGAAAAGGACATGCCACTGTATCATATAAATTGAAAGTAGAAGATTACAACCTGATTGCCTTGATGTCACAAGCTTCCTTTCGGTGGCTCTTGGATCCAACACACACTCTTACTCGAATCTTGTATGAAGAAGATCAAATCCTCTTGATAGACTTGCTAGAGTCTCCAAGCTCATGTTCAAGCTAGGTCCTTCACACAATTCTTTCACCAATTCTCCAATGAATCTTGCTTAACCTTTTCCATGAGAATTACATCAATATATAGGAGAGAATGAGATGGTTACTTGGATAAGAATGATTCTACAATATCAGGGAAACCAGTAAAAGGATAACCATTCGAATGCCAACCCATTCTTCTAGAATATTCCCTTCTAGAACCATCGAGACTTCATCTTTTTCCAATCTTTAGAGTGAGTTCGCACCCTAGCTATGTAGCATAGTGTGAGAAGTTCGCACCCTAGTATATTATCAACCTGCGAACTCTCTTCAAAAGTAAGTTTTCTGGAAAGAGATGAATGTCACTTTTCTCAGGAAAAAGTTCTTATGAGGAGCCTGAGTACACCATCATCAATACACCATCATGGTGACCAAAATCATGGGTAACACATATTAACACAGATGAGACAGAATAGAAATTGCTTTATTTCATTCCAAGAAAGAAAAAGAATCGTTCTCTTTACAAAAATCCTTGTGGGGGCATGGACCAAGGTCAAACTTAGATATCCCCGATGAAAACCATACAAAACGACTCTTAAAAGAATTAAAAATTGAACTTTAAAATGTGGATCATCTTGCCACAGACTGATGCCCACTTGACTCTGCACAATATCCTTTATCAATCATAAAACTCAATTCATAAAAAACCAAGTCTAGACAGACTATCAAAGATAGATCAACAACTTTGAAACAAGCATCTGAATGATATGGTTCATCCTTGAACCTTGTTGTCTACAATAGGACCCTGTTGTCATAAAAGAGAATTAGGCTTTTAATGAATTGAAGAATGAATGAAAACTGTACTATCTCAACAAAACTCAATAGAAAACCTTAGTATGCTTTCTCCTTCTATTCTCCCCTTGTTCTTCCTTCTCATTTGGATTTTATGCATTCCAAATTAGTTGAAGTAGTTCAACTACCTCATTTAGTTAAGTTAACTAAAACTCAACTAACTTTTAGTTTAGGGGAAGAATTAATAATAATGATAATAAAGGGTCTTTTTATTAAATAATAACTAGTAGGTGGGACCCCTTGTGACTCCCTTTTATTCCTTAACAAAAATAAACATAATTACACAATCAATCAAACACATGCCTCCTTGTGGCTCCCATAATCATTTCCATAATTTGAAATTTAAATATTAGAGATATTTCAAATTCTATCCAAACATATAAATATCCACAATATCCAAAAATAGCTTGTTGTCTAAAACTTTCAGCAGTCCACTGTCTTCAACAAAAAAATTATAAAAACATAATCAAAAACCATATTTTCCACTTTGAGAGGTAATTTTTCCTTTGTTGTTGCTATCTCCTTTTGACTTCCCTAAAACAGCCTTAGGTTGGGTAGAACCTTGAGGCTTTATGTCACTAATGACATGGGAATAGTCATCCCTTAAGTGCATACGAGAGGATACTGACTTGTATGAGTCACTCGAAGGAGAGGAGGGGGCATCAACAACTTTACCTTTATCATGCACATAGTGGGCCTCAGTTTTGAGTCTTTTTCTTGCATGGGAGGACTATACAAGTGAGTGTGCAGGGGAAATCTGAGAAATTGGATTTTCAGGTGGAGGAGGAGGAGGTAATGAAAAATTTGGCTAGCCACGATGGTGGGAGACTGTTGGGTGAACAATCTCTTGCCATCCATCATTCTCGAGAACTTCAGGTTGCAAAGATACATGGGGAGGCACAGGGATACCAGGAACATGTTGGGGCTAGAAGGGAGGCCTCTCTGGTCTAGGCTGGACTATCCCTTGTTCGATCCAATTGAAAAATCTAGCTTGAAGAGCTAGTTTCACTCTTGAGGATCGACATCGAAATGTATTGAGAATCTGGGCCTTCTAGGCCCTATGTTCCAGTTTCCTCTACCCATATTATTTTGGCCATGACTTCCTCTACTAAAGAAGCTCATCCTGTACACAGCAATTATTAGCAACTAGATCTAAATAGACCATACATGACATTCTCTTAATATGAAACAAAGTTTGGCTCAGCAATTAACATCAGACCCATGCAGTCCAATCCATAAAATTTATTTAATAATTGTCAAATGATCAGGGGGTGAAATAGGGTTCATGGGATATCTGGGGGGATTGTAATGAGATAAAAAGTGATATCATGACAAGGAATAAGAACACAATTACTGCTCGACAATTCATTAAATAATTGACTGTGCAACAATACCAAAACATATCAGCTGCTATTTATCTTTGTGTCATTTTTTTTATCACTGTCGAATATAGTTTTAATTTAATTTTAGTGTACACGGCGTGCAAAATGAATTGGGATCGTGGGGGAATTTATAATGAGTGAAAAAAGTGATAAAATGAGAGGGAATTAGATGGATATTGTTCATAAAAAAAATTAAATCAATCAACTATCATAAATCTATTTCAAATTTAATCCAAAGCATCCACTTCCAAGACCAAAAAAATTTAATTGTTCCTCAATTGCATACAGATTGCTTAATGTCTTCAATAAAACAATTTAACTTCCCATAAATATTCAATCTATACCAATTAGTGCATTTCTATAATGAATATGCACACATTTCCAATTCCACAGTAACAATATAACCATTTGAACCACAGTACTGCATGTGCTAACGTTGATCTCTTCTTTTAAAATAAACCAAATAAGTACAGTGATCCATGTTATCTATGTCCAACATTCATCATTGGAAATGAAACAATAATACACCCAGGATAAACAATCAACAGTCATTGTCCTCTAACAAAAATCGGGCTCGATTTAAATACACATAGGTCTTTTAAATCCGGGCAGAACCAAAGAACGTTTAATGCATCAATCATACACATAGGTCTTCAATCATATAATCAATATAATCTTGAATCGACAACAACATTCAACCAAAAAAATGTAACCCTGAACTTGATCTCCATGTGCATCAATATATACAGACTTCCTTTTAAAACAATCACAGTCTACACGGTGATTCCCATAAGATGTATGAAGAGAAAAAAACGATATTTCTACATAGGTATCGACAATATATTTGACGTAATCATGATCGAGCTTGATGAAAAAATCACTCACACGGGTGCCTTCTTAACTTTAATGTAATCACGATCATGCTAGGATTACACATAGTAATAAAGACCATAATCGACTAGAAGGGCATCTCTCAGGCGGTAGGTAACCATACTTTTATTTTCCATTCAAATGAATTCATCAAAGAGAGGAAACACATAGATTTGACCAAGAGATGTTTTTTGAAGCGAAGGAGCTCGTGCCTTTAAAAATTCCACAATCATTAAACCCAAAATCTTGCCAAACCCCAAGAGGTACCCAAGGAAGGTAGAAGCAAGTTAGACTCCAATTCAAGCCCTTTAGAATTTAAATTAAAAGAGGTAACGAAAGTCTTCTTGACTTTAGAAAACACACAGAGTTCATAGTCTTTTACCTCCTCATATCCATTTACCACCGAGTAACAACCACAGGCCACAATTATAACCTTGAACGAATAGAGAGACATGCTCTTTAAAAAACACCACAGTCCTTCCACTTCTAACCCCAAGATTTTGACAGAACCATAAGAGAATGCCCGAGTGGATAATAAAGCAATTCGAGCTAAACAAACCAGATACACACCGATGCCTCTAAAAATTTTTTGCAGAGAGGAATGAGGGTTAATTCAACAATGAAGGATACTCAAAAACACAGAGATACCATGTCTCTTTCCAACACCCAAGAGGTTGATAACTTTTGACAGCAATTGACAGTGAGGCCACACAACACAACAGTCGTCATTAAGCAGAGAGGAAAGGAGCAGGTGTGGAAACTCTTCGTGAAAAGAAGCCCAAAATGAAACTCGTATCCATTGATACATACACAAGACTCTATTAAACATTCTAGTCCAACCAAGATTGGACTGTAAAAATATTTCAGTGAAATGACAATGAAGAACAAGCCATCAAACAACAGCTTGGGGCTTAGACAAAAGAAACACACCAATTTTTGGCAGTTGCATTGCAACTTGGATAAAGAATCTGTTGATTAAGGTTGGTTGTCATTGATGTCAACCCTTGAAGAAATCCCCATAGCACAAACGTTTGGGTAATGGGCCCAATATTGTTTGATGTAAATATGACTCATTATTTTTTTTTCATGGTTGATAAGAAGTAAATATGGATGAACTCTAAAGTGGTCCCCTTATGGTGAAAGCCCTCACGGGAAGACGCTTTGCGGAGTAATAGAACCCATGCTTAATTGTGGAATAATGAGATGTAGGATAGTGAATTTGCCAAGGAAACTATCCTAGATGGATAGTGTTTGTCATGCCATTTCCGGTTGTATGTGGAACGTCACATAACTCCTCACGGTTAGAGAGTTATGGCCATGAGAAGTTGGAGACCCCAAGTTTGAGTAATGGACCCAAGTTTGTTTGATGGGTAACGGTATGAGTTATGATATATTTTCAGATAATAATATTCTATATGGATATTACATGTCATGCCATTTCTTGTGGTATGTGGAACGTCACATAACTCCTCGCGGTTTGAGATTTATGGCCTTACGAAGTTGGAGGACCTTCATATGTCATCTAGAAGCCCCAAAAGGTCAAAGTAGTCAAAGTGGTTTAAGATATTTTAAAAGGTAAATAATAAAGTGAAGTAATGAGTATTATAATTCAAAGTGAATACAAAATAAATTATTTCAATAATAAATTTAATGGAGAAATTAGAAGTGGGTTAACCCTAAAATAAGGAAAGTGGGGCCAAGTGACCTAGAAGATGTTTTTAAGGAAGCTACTTGGAGAGTATAAATAAGAGGCAAGGCTCTCTAATTTAATACACACTTGAGCATATTGAATACCTATAGGTTTCTGAGGTAACCAAAGGATATATAAGCCTAAATTCTAAAGAAAGTGAAGAAAAGAATGATGAAATGCAAGGAAGGATAAATTCTTTTGATGGTGCTTTCTAAAGTATGTTATTTACAGGTCATCTCACCATTTTCGCTATAACCTTTTTTCTATAATTATTCAGACCGTTAAATTTCTATGACATTGAAAAAACATATCCAAGTATCTATGGTAAAAAATTCAGCTTTTGGGACGTTGTATTTTGGGAGTTACACTCCATGGAAAATAGGGTTTGTGGCTAGTCCTGAAACTAGTCAAAAACAGGTGTTTCGGGTAAACACATCATAACTTCTTCATAACAGATCATAATTCAGTGAGACAAAATGTTATAGTTAGGGTAAAGTATGTGGCATTCTTTTTAATAGTTTCATATCAATTCAACAAATATTCCATGTGAGGCACGCTCTACAAGGTCTCTCTCTAGAATAAGCCAGAATTCAGCAAGGTATGCCATTTTTTCTATAACTCCTTTTCTGAGAGGTTCCAAGTAGTGACACTTGGAGGAATTGCATAAAACACACTAAAGAATATTTTGTATCATTTTCATATCTTTATACATTACAGGTTAAAAGTTATGATTACTTCAAGTTAGGGTTGTTGACTAATCCAAAACTAGGCATGTGAGACTAAAGAAAAGTTTGATGAAAATGCTAGTCTCTTGTTGTTAAAGTTAAGGAGGGTTTGCAGGAATGTGATAATATACACCAGGTCTATTACAGAGCTACAAATCATATTTGGATGATGAAATTGATGAGGGTGTTTGGGCGAGGTACGTGTTGAGTACATGGTTGAGACAACTAGTTGATGAGTTGGCACATACATGAGGTGTATAGTTGATGATGTTGGTACATATTGATGAATCATAGTTGATGAGTAGTTGACACATGAATGGTACATACTTGGTACATGGTTGGATGCACTTGTTTATGCTACAGGTTGTTTGGTACAGGTTGGTGCATGGTTGATGCACTTGTTTATGGTACAGGTTGATTATAGGTTGATGCATGGTTCATATTTATTGGTATGGGTTTATAGTGATATATCTCACAGTGATAGTGTGACAGTGGTTCCATCATTCTACTTATACTTCAGGGTGGAAGGACGAGGCAAGGACAGGTGGTTGTAGCCACCCTCTGATTGTAGCCGAAGAACATATGGGGTTGTAGCCTCCTTCTGGTTGTAGCCAGAGAATTGGCGAGTTGGAGCTTCCTTTAGGTTGTAGCCTGAGAAACTAGGGGGTTGGAGCCTCCTTCCAGTTGCAGCTAGAAAACAAAGGAATTTGGTGCTTCCAATGAATGTAATTCTTCAAGACATATAAGAAAAATCATTATGTGGTTTTCTCCTGCTTTGGGTTTCCACGTAAAACACTGGTGTACTGTGTATTTGTATGATTGTTCATTTTTCCATTGCTCATTATTGGATGATAATACTACATTGACATAACACTTGGATTATTTGGTTAAAAAAGGATTAAATTGCTCTATTACTGATTCACCCCCCTCTTAGTAATCCAACAATTGGTATCAGAGCAGGTTTCTTCAGAAATCAATTTAACCACTAAAAGGTAGATCATGGAGAGAAACAACTTGTATAAAGATGGAATACCACAATTTGATGGACAGAAGTATGTTTTTTGGAGCATAAGGATGAAGACATATATACAGGCACAGGGATTTGAAATTTGGAAATCAATTGTAGATGGATACACAGCACCAGCAGTTCCACCAAAAAATGACAAAGTAGTGAAACTCGGTCAAAATAATTCCAAAGCCACAAATGCACTTCTGAATGGTCTCAGTGAAAGTGTTCACCAAAGTTGCACATTGTAAATCTGCTAAAGAGGCTTGGGACAGGCTTCGAAATATTTATGAAGGAGATACAAATGTTAAAGAAGCAAAGCTTCAAACTTACAGGGGTCAGTTCAAACAACTAAAAATGAAGGAAGATGAGAATATTGCAGCTTACTTCTTACAAGTCGATGAAACAGTGAATGCAATCATAGGATTGGGAGAAGAAATCGAAGAATATTTAATTGTTCAAAAGGTACTAAGATCTCTTCCTATGAGATTTAACCCTAAGATATCAACACTAGAAGAAAGATCGGATCTAAACTCAATAAGCATGGAAAAACTGCATGGAATCTTCACAGCATATGAAATGAGAACTAAATAGGAAAATCCAGATGTAAAAGAAGCAGCCTTCAAAGCATCCAAAAGATCAAAGCAAAAGAAAAAGAAACAAGAAGGATATAGCAGCAACAACGACGTCTCAGAAGATGATGAAGAAGTGGCCAACTTCGTCAAAAGACTGAACAAGGGAACCAACGATAGGTATAGAGGTAAGATTCCTTTAATTTATTTTAATTGTGATGGTATTGGTCATTTTGCTAACAAACGTCCTCATAAGAAAAAGAGAAATGATGAAGGTTACTCAAAAGGCAGACAAACATATAAAGGTAAAAGAACTACAAAGAAAGTTTTCAAGAAAAGTTTTTGCACCAAAGAAGACATCTCATCATCAGATGAAGATGAAGTCAGTGACAGTGAAACAGGGAAAGTTCTATTCATGACAGTAGAAGACTCTAATAAAGAAGACTCTGAAGAAGAATATGAAGAAGAAATTGAAGAGGCGGAAGTTGACTTTCGAAAAGAATTAATGAGTGCCATAGAAGTTATCAAAAGAGAAAAGAAGAAAAATAAGAAACTACAAGCATAACTAGATAAGAAAAAAAGACACTCAATAATTAGAACAAATGATCACAAAATTGAAGGTTCAAATAGAAGAAGATAAAAGAATTGAAGAAGCACTCAAAGAACAGCTAGAAGGAAAGGATAGGATCATTGGAAACCTAGAAGCAGAGATTGTCACACTAAGAAAGGATATTCAAAATAAAAATATGCAAAATAGCTCAAAAGTTTTGGATGACATTATCAGCAGTCAAAAATCTCATCTTGACAAGTTCGGACTTGGATACAATCAGACAGAAAAGGGATCAAGCTCCAAAACAATAGAGCAAGAAACAAATCCAGAAATCCATGCAGAAACAATCAAAGGGGATAAAAAGATATACAAGGAAGATTATAGGGACACTCCTCCACCGAGAAGATTCAGATTTCAGAATCAACAAAAAATAGACATGCCTCAAGAAGAAGAAGGATTCATAAGAGCATCTCATTTCAAAAGATCTTCAACTACCAAGTATCAAACTATATTTTTTGGCTTATGTTATGCATGTAATAATTTTGGACATAAAGATGTAAATTGCAGAGCTAACAACAGGAACAATAACTACTTTGAGAGCCATACACAAAGGGGTTATTCAAGAAGACCTAGTGAAACAC
>ML792359.1:341046-363942 GCA_009831015.1 Picea engelmannii
CAAGATCTAATCTAAAACATGTATCAAAGATTACTTGAAAAGAACATAAAGAAAGAGTGTACTAGTTTGGCAAAGGGGGCCCTCCAATGCTTCACTTGTACACTTGAGTTGTCTCAGCTAAGAAAGAGCTCCAAAAGCATTCACATCATCATATCATAGGCATTATCAAGAATAAAATGCAGAACTGATCTCAAGATTGCAAATTCTAAACTTTCTTCATTCACATTCAAGGTTGTCATACTAGTCTATGCTTTAGAGTATTTATACAAGAGTTTTAAAACTAAAAATGCTAATAAATATCCTAAATATCATGATCAGATCCATAATATATTCCAATAAGGTCGAATTCCCCCTTCAGATCCATAATATACGACCAAATCCCACGAAAATCCAAAACTGTCTATGATTTAAGGCTAAAACAGGGTATTTTTTGCTGAAGTGGCCATGTTTGACCAACGTTGACCAAACACCTGGATGGCTCCGATATTGAAGCTGATAGCTCATCATCCATCCTTGTACATTAGGGATCATGACCCAAGTCTTATATTTCACCCAGGTGTCCTGCAAGTACATGAACCTAGGAGCAATTACGGGATTTAGTCAAATCCTGTAATTTTTGATAAATTTTCAATTTTAATGCCAAAATTTAGAAAACTCAACTCTTAAGCTAAAGAATGATAAATATACCTTGCATAAGCTGTTTTATGGAAAATATGGAATGAAATGAAGGCAAAATGGATGGATATAGAGGCAAAAGTGTAGTTTATAGAGTAAAAAGGAAGCATAAAAATGTACTCAACAATATCCACTACCATTTTCTCAATGGAACTGAATTTCTCTTGTAACTGCTTCACCAACTCATCTTGCTGGATAGCCTGTCTTTTTCTTACTTGCATCTTATTATGCATCTCATCAAGACTAGACTTGAGCAGTTGGATTTCTTGTTTATCACTAGCCCTAGCCTGTTCCAGTCCCTTTTTAACTTCATCTTGGACATTCTTTTCTGTATTTCTTATTTGATTTTGCAACTGACATATTATCTGATTCCTCTGCCTCAATCTTTCCTTTAGATTATCGACTGAAAATAGGTTAGTTGTTGCAAAATCTCCCAAAGAGTTGGCTACCTCTATAGCAAAGTCTTCTTCTTCCAAATTTTTTCCATCCAATAATACTCTGTGCTCTTTTACGATTGCACCCTCTTTCTGGTGCATTTCTTTCTTCACCAAAACTTTCCTTTTCTTACTAAAAAATAAATCGGTAGGAGGTATTTCTTCAATAGGGATTGGCGTGAGATCTCCTATGAATATTACCTCTACGTTAGGGTTTCCTTTCGTGAATTGTAATGGCATGACAGTCTCAATGGGATTACCGATTTCTGTGGATAACTGTTTTCCGGCTTCATCTGTAGTTGATTTCTCTGGTGAAGACAGTGGTCTATCTTCTCCTTTATTTATTAATGTCTTTGATTTCTCTTTGTCCTGGTCATCAGATATCTATGTCGCTAGGATATCTTTTTTATGAGTCAATATCTCAAGATTCTTTGGGTTTTCTCGGGCTTCTTGTTTGCTAGAGCTTCTAACTTCTGGATTCTGAGTCTCTGTTTGTTGTGTAGCAAGAGACATTGGGTTTTACCCTCGTAATATTTTTGGAAGACTACTTCTTCGGTGCTTTTGGAAGTTGTAAAAATCAATCATTTTCTCAAGTGATAGAGCTCGAACTCGGCTCAAAACTTCTTGGCAAGATCTCACCCCTAGGAACATTTCGTCTTGGGGGGATTCTTTATGTTCATACCTTTTGAGATTGAAACTGGCCATATGGTTACCCACAACCCTTTGTTGATCGTTCTTCTTAAATTCAATGTCAAAAAATTTTATTTATTCTAAGGCCACAGCTTCCACTCTGGAGTGGTCGAAATCTGATAAAGAAAATACACCAATCTATAAGGGAAAAGATGGCCATACCTTTTTCTGCAATGCTTTGAGTTCCTTGCTAATCCCACCAAGTACTATTCGTCATGCGACCTCATGGCACACTAGTTGGTCTGGTAAAAATTGCAGTAAAGCGTATGGGGGAACTGAACAACTGAAAAATCTGAGGTAAGAGAAGTGTTCCTTGAAAAACCAGTCTGCCACTTTATCCAGGTTAACCACAACTGCGTCTAAAATTCTAGGAGGTGGGTAATCAAAAATAGAAATGTGCATTGGCACCACTACCCAATTATAGATTTCATAAAAGAAATCCTTTGCCTTGTCTTCCTAGAGTTTGGAATGATAAATATGAATTGGTTCCACGCTTTCTGGAGTCTAGATCCAGCCCATCAGCGGGAAAGGTGTCATGAAATAGATGGCGTCCATAATATAGTCTAACATGTAAAATGAATTTGGTTAACCCTTGGCTTTCTTCGCTTGATACTCTGTAATTTCACTGGCCAGATTATCCAACAAAATCTTGGCCCAGTCGAAAGAATAACCTTCTACCGCAGTGTGTAAAATGGGTACCCATGGTTGAAAAAAATGGGTTATGTTCTCTTTTCCATAAAGTTTACACATCATCATGGCTATATACATGAACTGTGGTTGTAACGATGAAATTGAATATATGCCATGAGAATCATCTTTGAACCTTTCAAGGCGTGAGGACCAGTCCTTGATCAAGTCGGGAACATTCTTTATGTATTGATCACACTCCTTCTTGCTAAAATCCTCTAGAAAACTGGCATTATAAGTGAAGTTTGATGTTGAATAAATCTTATACATCACCTATATGTGTTCCGGCCTAAATGACCCAACAACTACCTTCTGAGAATTAAAAATAGTTCTTGTTGGGATATCCACATGATCTAGTGCCCATTTAATCATGTCATTGTAGGGTAAAAGACTCGGCCTTGTTGCTACCTTATGCATTTCTGCCTGGGCAATAATCTTGTATTTGAGAGACAAGTCTTCATTTTCGTTGTCGCTTGAGTCATTAGGACAATTCATCAGTTCGTATTGTAAGATGTTAAATACATACATCTAGGTTTTGATTGTATTGATACTTCTGGGTGAGGTGTCAAAGATAACCTCTGAACTCTAGCCTGAACTCTCACTAGTTGCTTTAACAGCTTTTCGTGGCAGCATGGTAGCAAATTTCATAGTTCTATTACCTGTTACAAAGAATGAGAATGCAAATAACTAGTTATTTCACTAAGCCATCTCTATGAAAACAAGAATGTAATTCAAAACTAAAAAAAATTATTTTCCTTAAACGCATAAACCATGCGTATACCTTCACTGACAACGCGTTTAATTTATTTAATAAAAATATTTGGGCCTTAAAATCATATCTTATTTGAAATCATTTCCCTAAATCAGATATTAATGCCATTAATAGTCGAGACCTCGTGATTTGGGAAAATCACAGAGAAAATTTGAATTTATCCGCCTTTCAAAACAATGTAAGTTTAACAAGAAATAAGCCTGCTTAATGTAATAATAAATCAAGTTTATCCTGTTAATTAATCGTTTATAACATTAATTCATTTAGGGATTTCATATCTCGTGTTACCCTGTATCCATCCAAGCTAGGATTTTTGAAACGTGAAACCGCAATATACTTAATTAAATTTTAATCTTGTTTAGTTTCCTGATTAATCATGATTAACTATGGGGACTTCGTGGTTTTGGGTGTCGGGACTTTTGGTGATCCTTCGAGGTATGATTCCCGAATCCTGAAATCACAATGTGATTAATTAATCATAATCACATTTAAAATTTTGATTAATCATATTTCAATACTTAATGTAGTTTCGCAACTTCCCATGTCAGGGCCTCGATACTTTTCACATATTGGACTATTAGGTCTACAAAACCCCAAAACCCAATACTTTGAAAATTATACTAGCGATTTGACTTTTTAATGAAAAGGAAGCTCCATGACTTTTAAGTATTTCAGACCATTAGATTTAGTGAAATACTTTATCAATGGTGATATCTAAGCGCGCATTTGTCTTTGTTTAAACAAAATGAAAATTTTAAAGTCTAATGTTTTTCAAAACAATATATATGTTTCAATGTAGGCTCCATCTAGGGATCTCATTTCCTTGCAGGACGAAAAGAATAGTAGACCGAGTGCCTTTATTGGGTAAATGGAGTCATTATTGCATTTATTTGAAACACCTTTGAAAGAAGGCACACAGAAGAATTTAGGATCTCATCCTTATCTCTGAAAACTTTCAAAACTTAATCATTCATTGATATCTAGTTAGGCTTATCAATGGCTTTCCTTTCCTAAAACTGATTTCAGATTTGTATAAGATAATCAAAACAACCTTAATCGTTCTACTAGGATTTATTTGATTTTGTTTGCATCAAGGTAAAGTAATTTCAATATTTTAAGTTAGGGAGTCCCATCTAGCTTATAATGTAGATCTAGTCGAAAAGAAAAAATAGTTACTAGAGCATCTTATAATTCATGTATAATAGCCTAGCAGATATTTTAGACATTGCTTCACTGCCAGTGAGCCTGTTTAGTACCCCGGTGAAGTTATCAAATTTCCCATATTGAATTTCCTTTCACCACTTCAATTAGTGATTTAGCATTTAAATGTTGAGATGAGGGCAGTCATTTAATGAATTTCCTTTCATCATCTCTTTTGGACTAGATGGGGGAAATCATTTTATGAATTTCCTTTCACCATATGTCTTTCTTTAAAGCATGAAGTGGGGACCATCATTCTGTATACAATATACATGGGATAATATTTGTTTATAATTTAACAACAAAGGTCTGTCAACTCACTTTGATTGCTCTGGACTAATCCTCCTCTGACCTTCAAAACATCTTAGCCTTCAGGGAAGTTCTCATGGGGAGTTTCTATTTCCGAGGGACTTTCCTTGAGTGAAACTAATCAGATTAATCCTATTAGAAAGGATAAAATAGTTAGGATTATCCTAGACATACTTTGGTTTAGTTAAATTTAGAGGAATTACAAGAATCTTTACCTATTCTCGTTTTAACGATTTGTTTATGAATTTTCAAAGTTAAGGTGAGACCTTCCTCCTCTATGAAGATCATGAGATGACATCAAGAATCATGCAAAGATAGGCTTGAAAATGAAGAGGGGAATAGAAAGAGGATTCAGATGTTCTATTGTAAGTACAGTCACTCTTGAGCAAGCCTCTTACTAGACTCTCGAAGCTTTTCCTTAAAGTCTCTTTATTGCTTATTATTATTTTTATATATCTAGAGAAAATTCTTGATAATTAAAAAGTAACTTTTATTTCTCTAGTTGTAAGTTAGGTGATGACATGAGATTTATGTCTTACTCATTAACGCCTCTTTAAAAATTTACAGAGAAGAGGTTCATACCTCTGAATTTCTTTATTTTCTCAACCAAGTGAACTATTAGTTTATCACCTATTTTGAGAGAGATCCAATGTGAGTATTGATTCCTACTGGAGATTATCACACTGTTATCATCATGTACCCTGCAATGAGATGAATCATAAAAATTTCAGGAACTCTTTGTTGATTGGAAACCTTCTTGTTGCATATTTATATATATATATATATATATATATATATATATGAAGAAATCAACTAACATGTTTCTATTTGCAATGAAAATAAAAAATTACCAAAAGGACGAAAATTATAACAAAAAGTGAACAAAACTGATATTTACAATGAGAGTTTGGAACTACATTACTGCATGAAATGCTTGAGGTAGCACCCATTGATAGGGGTGTTAGAAATCTTTCCATCAAGATTTTCTAACAAAAACTTATTCTTTCCTTAAGAGGTTGAAATTTTGTACAGTCCACACCAGATCTGGTCAAACTTGTCGTACTTTCCCGCATCTTCTTTCCTAGCTTCCCACTTTAAAACCAAATCACCAGGGAGAAATTCCCTATCTTTAGCTTTTTGGTCAAACAAGGCTTTCATGTTATCCTGATACTTTTGTAGTTTCTCATCTACTTCATCCCTATTTTGTTGAATTTCAATCATTTGATTTATTCTTCTAGTGATATTATTTGGTTCTTCTTTTGAGTCTTTCCAGAGTTTCATTACAAGTAGCGCAAGATTTATGGGTAAAACAATGTCGGTACCATACACCATTTGGAATGGGGACATTACGATGGATCTTTTGGTGCCTATTTTGTTAGCCCATAAAGCATACTTCAAATGTACATGCCATTCTTTCTTATTTTTGGTCAACACTTTTTTAATTATGGTTATCAAGCTCTTGTTTGATGACTCGGCTAACCCGTTGCCCTATGGATAGTAAGTTGTAGAATGTCCTAGTACAATGTTGTACTTTTGACAAAAACTTATCATGGCCATGGATTTGAATGCTTGAGCATTATCAGTAACTATTTTTCGAGGACAGCCAAATCTTGATAGAATGTTCTCTTCCAAAAAACTGATCACCACCGCATCTGTTGTGTTTCGTGTAGGAATGGCTTCTACCCATTTGGTAAAATAATTGGTGGTAGTCAAAATCCACTTATGTTGAGTGCTAGAATGCGGATTTATTTCACCAATGAAATCAAGGCCCCATTGTTGAAATGGGGCTTCATCTTTAACTAGAACCAGAGGCAGTGCAGAAATCTTTTGCTTACCTACGAACAATTGACAGGGGTTACAAGCTATGACTTTAGCATTCACATCATTGAATAGTTTTGGCCAATAATATCTGGCCCTTAGGATTTTGTAGGCCGTTTCTCTCCATGCATGATGCTCTCCACACACTCCTTTGTGAAATTCATTTATAACCTTTATGTTTCATATTCTACTAAACAACTTAGTAAGAAACCCAAAGGATCTTTCCAGTATAGTTGACCATCTATAATGCAATATTTTACTGCATGTAACTTCAGAGTTCTAGCTTTAGATGGAGTTAGGTCATTGGGGCATTTAAGAGTTAGAAGATATGAAACAATGTCACTATACCACACTGAAGAAGAGAATTTTTCTGAAATTTCGGTTTCGGGTACAGTAACATCAAATTCATTTATATCTAAAAATCCCTCATGTTCTTGCAGATGATTTATTCTGAGTGATTTAAAATTCAATTCAGCTAATAGCTTAGCTAAACCCTGACCTTTAATAAGTTTGGTTGGTTTTACTTCCAAATCAAACTCCTAGATCTTAGCAAGCCATCGGCCCCTCCTTCCATCGCTATTAGGTTGAACCAATATATCTTTAACAGAACGGGTGGGTACATATGCTATGATTTTAGAATGTAGCACATAAGTTCTGAAAGCTTTGAGATCTTTCACCATTTGTAAGCTTGTTTTTCCAATATATCGTATTTGAGTTCATCGTCTCTCAGACTTTTTCTAAAAAATGTGATTGGTTTCTCGAAACCCTCATCATTTTTTTGTAATAGTACATCCACGATAGTATGCTCAAAAGAAAATGAAAAAATCAGGAATTCTTTCATGTAATCTGGGCTTGCCAGAACTGGCGCTTCGCCTATAACCTTTTTAATACGTTGGAATGACACTTTGGCTTCAGTAATCCACTTGACCTCGCTATCCTTTTTGAGCATATCTATAAACAATTTTACAATTTCAGCAAAATTAGGGATAAATATTCTTAAAAAATTGTTTTTTCCTAAAAATGACTGAATTTCTTTTCTATTTCTAGGAATATTGATAGTATCTATAGCTTCAACCCTCTTCGGATCGATTTTAATTCCATCTCAAGATACTATGTGGCCCAAGAGTTTACCTTCCTGCATTGCAAAGTGAGATTTCTTTAGATTTAAAGACAACCTGAATTTTCGGCATTTCTCAAATGTATGTTTGAGGTGTACCAGATGTTCTGCATTAGACTTAGAAAACACAGTTAGATCATCAAGGTAAATGAAAACAAACTTATCTCTTTCACTGACAAAAGCGATGTCCATAGCTCGTTGAAAATTTGCTCCTGCATTCATTAAACCAGATGGCATTTTATCATACATAAAGGTTCCCCATGGGGTGGTGAATGTCGTTTTCTCTTTATCATCTTCATGGATTGCAACTTGGTTATATCCTGAAAAACCATCAATCATAGACATTCTATTAGCTCCTACTACCTTTTCCAACACGCGATCCATTTTAGGTAATGGATAATTATCTTTGAGTGAGGATCTGTTTAGATTTATGAAGTCCGTGCACAGTCTGATTTCACTATTTTTCTTCCTCACCGGAACTAGGTTAGCTACCCACTCGGAGTACTATAGTGGGACAATGATCTTTGCATCTAGAATTTTCTTTACCTCTTTTTCTATCACGGGCAGTAATATAAGATTTATTTGTCTGAGCTTCTGCCTGAATGGTTTGACACCCGGCTTCAAAGGAATTTTGTGTTCAATTATGGTTGTATCATAAGTTCTTAATTCATCATAGAACCAAGCAAAAACATCTTTATATTGTTTAAGAAACTCATCATATTTACTTTTTATTTCAGGAGGAAGGTATTTAGATAACTTTACCAACCTAGGAGTTTCCTTGGTTCCTATATCACAGTATTCCACTTCTTCTGGCTGAGGCTGTAAAGTAGACTTCAAGGGAATGTCGTCATGATTAAATAATCTCTCCAAGGGAATCAGAGATTTGGGGATCTGATTATTTTTCAGTATGAGCATACGATTATTAGCAATCTTATCTTGAAACTATTTAGGATCTTCTCCTTCTTGCATAATCCAAACAGGATCATTCTAATTTTCTTGGTCAATATGTGTTTCAGCAAAATCATCCACCATTTCTAGGAATTTTTTGATTTTTTCATCATCTTCAAAAACCTGCCATTGCTGCATATTGTTTGGTATTGAAGGTCTGTGCCTCATTTCTATATGGTATTTTAGTTTGAAAATAGTAGGGGGTACAAACGTTGAAGTTTCTTTGGCTAATGAATCTGCCTGTTGATTTTCTGCTCTGGGAATGTAGTGAATATTAACTGATGAGAAAAAGTTATCAATCAGGTCCCAGGCACAATTTCTGTAAGACCTTAACCTTGGGTGTTTATCCTGGTACTGACGATGTACCTATTTTATAATTAATTCTGCATCACCATAGACTTCCAAGTTTTTAATTTTCAACTTCCTAGCGGCTTCTAATCCTAAAACTAGGGCTTCATATTCACATGCATTATTAGTGTAATCAATGTCCCACTGTAACCTGTAAGAGAAAGGGATAACGAACTCATCACCAGGTGCCACAAACAGCACTCCAGCTCCAACTCCTTCACAAGATGAAGCACCATCGAAATACATTTTCCAAACTCCAGTATTATATACATCTTTATTTGGTTTTTCTATTTTTTCTTTTTCTGTACAATCTTTTTCTGTATAATCTTTTTCTTTACATTCTTTTTCTGTACATTCTTCTAAATCGTCATCTATTGATCAAATACAGCTTCCTAAATCTTTATCTGTGATATAAATAGGGTAGTTATTCAGATTCAGCGGATCACTTACTGTAAATTCTAGCCGTGTTTCTCTATACAAGCGGGTGAATTGTCCGTTGAAGAGCGGGATTGTAGCATAGGTCATATCTATTTGGAGGGATCCTCCAAGTTTAGCACCCCAAGACTTGGATAACAACATGCCATACTTTGGAGGTATATCTACAACAACCACATCCATCAGAACACTTTTTACAGGAACCTATGCAATATTAGCGACTAAATCTTTAATCATACCCATACATTTGACTTTTCTTGAATCAAAAGAATACAGATCTCTGTATGGTCGAGTAATTTTGAGACCTAGTCTATCCATAATACCTTTGGGCATCACATTGTGAGAATATCTGGAATTCAACATGAAATTATGAAGCAGACTATCATGTACAATTAACGTAATATAAAAGGGAGCGACGGAATCTCTGGCACCTTCAAAGTGTGGACCAAAGATTATATTCGGTTTATCATCTTCCAAATTTATAACGTCGACCTGACTTTCAATATCTGGAAATTTTATCATTTTGGCAATTTGTTTCCTGTATGTAGGGTTTTTTTCTAATTCGACCAGAGGTATAGGGATCTTGATTTTATTAATCTCATTCTCTAGATTAAAACTTCCCATTGTCTTATCGGCTTCTCTAGTTTGGGTTTCCATTTCCCTTTTTTCTGATTTATTAATTTGTATCGCTTTTGATTCGGATGTCATTGTTTCTACAATGGGAATTTTCAATGTTCTTGTATTAACAACTAGTGTTTTCGCTGCCTTTGTCTTGGTAGACTATATGCCAGAAGCATTGGTTTTGTCAGGAGCCTTGGTTTTCACAGTCTGTTTTTCAACAGCCTTTGGAACTGCCTCGTCTGTTTCCCCACTTGGTAAGATTTTCTTCGATGGGGCAGTTGTGCCATTTATGTTTCTAGGCCTTAGATTATATTTCTATTGGAGCTCGGCCATTATGTTATCAGTGATTCCTTGATAAGCAGAATCATTTGTAATATTCACACTCTCATTGTTATTAGACCAACCTTTTGCGTTTAGAGATTTTTCATAATCTTGTCTTGTCAAATAAAGTTCTTGACAACCATCGCCAAGATTATTGATATCCTCCTCGAACTCCTCAAAACTTTGCATGTCTTCTCTTCCTATAAACTTTACATTCTTAAAAGGCGCTTGAATCTTTTTTTCTTCATTCTTAATTTGTCTTTGTTGTATTTGAGGGTTAGGATTCCTTCTGAAATCCTTTCTAGTGAACTGATCATTCTTTGATTGGTCCAATTCCATTCTTGAGATTTTATTCGACAATTCTTTGATTATTTTTTCTATGTCATCCATTTTATCTTCCAAGGATATTCCAACTCCAGAGGGTCCCGCTTGTTCCCTGAATCGTCTAGTTTCTTTATTTCCTGTTTCAAATTTAGTTTTTAACTTTCCTAATGCCATCATATTTGACTCAATTTCTAAAGCATCATCCTGCATTTTAGTGAGGTCTACAGATCTTCTTTCCCTCAACAATAGAGCAAAATCAGGATCAAAAGCCCCAAAAAAAGTTACTTTTGCTGCAGGTTGGGAAGGTTTAACCTCAGCTGGAATCTTATTATACAATTTATTAAATATTTGAGTAAAGTCAAGAACTATTTCAGAATTTTTCTTCCTTAAAGCTCCAAACTCGGTTAGATAGTAAAGGTGATATTTTCTCTCTCCCCATTGTCTGAGAAAGGAGTTTTCTAACTCGTCATATGATCCTATGGAACCTGCCGGCAGTCCTCAGAACCAGGTTCTCACCTGTCCCTCAAAATTTTGAACTAGGAGTCTTGAATAAACATCTTTGTGTTCAAGTCCAAGGATATCAGCAAATTGATCGAAGAAATTAATGTGTTCATTCGCGGTTAAATACCTTTCTCCTGTGAATTTTGGTAGATTTTTCATATAATTTTCAGGTAAATCATGGAGAGGAACTGGGAGGACCAAAGGAGCATACCTAGCAGCTACTTTGGCAAAGATTCTAGGGGGTGGGGGTGGTACTTGACCACCTCCTCCTCCTCCTCCGGCACTACCACCACCTACGGCACCACCTCCAATGCCACCTCTAGCACCACCTCCTTCGGTCGCAGCCATTGATAATTTAGAGGGTGAGACTTGGATATTATAGAGAAGACTTTTAAATATGTGTAGTGACCTTTCGGTTGCATCTGGATAAAGTGGAACAGTTTCAGGGAACTGACTGTCGGGGAACAGGAAATCTTAAAAATAGGGAACTGGAAAATGAGGACTGGTATCTTTGGACTCACAAGATGTTTATACAGGAGAACCAATAGGAGTCGAGTCAAGGTGAAAAATATATTCTTCTGAACTTTGAGGGTTTGGAAGATGAACTTTGGGAACTGATGAAATGACAATCGAAGGGGGAAGTGAGATAGATCTTTTACCTCTAATGTTAAAGGAGATAGTTGAAAAATTCTTGGCTTTAAACTCGAGTAAAACCAACTCAGGTTCTAGGGTTTCAATTCTATCGATAGAAGTTTATATGAAAAGGAGTTGGGTGGAACCTTCTTGTGAAGATAACCTCTCAAGTACACCCTTAGTATTTGACTGCGTGGATTTGGGTTGATAAATATTACTTGTTGATGAAGTAATCTGTTTAAGGAATCTTCTTGGTTTCAGAAGTTTTTCAAGATCGGATACAGGCGAGGTTTGTTTATAGTCTGGATTTTTTCTGGTATTTTTTTTATTAAATGCCATCTTATTAGTTGTGGAGTCGCCAAGTGAAAGATAAAATTATCCTTTTAAAGTATTCAATATTTTTTCACTATCAAAGAGAGAAACTTACCAATGTCGTTCTCCCAAGGAAAAAATAACTTCGAATCTCCGTCCCCGGAAACGGCTCCAAAAAGATGTTGTTCCTGAGTTTATACTTAAGGCTCACAGCATAATGTCAGGCATCACAAAATAAAGAGAGTTTTTAACATGAAACGAGGATCAATACTTTAAGAAAAAAGAAGCTATGGTTGATTACTAGGTTTTTTTTGCCTAGCTTCCCAACGTTCACGGATGCTTATATCTCATTCAATCACTGCCCATGAGCGTTCAATCTCATCCCGGGTATTAGCGGTCTCCAAGATAGTATTAAACAAGGTTAAAGCAATGTTGGTCTGATCTTGAAGGCCCAGTTCAATATTAGGTTGTCTTGCAATAGGTACAGTCATGGAGAAAGGAAATAGTCGAAGGATCTGTTGTTTTTTTTTAATATTTGTTTTTTCTATTTCAATTGAACAAGAAAAGTTTATAAAATTAAATTAATGGTAAAACAGCTTAGAGGTTGTTTTTCGTATCTGAGTTAAATTTGAAAATAATGAATGTAATGAGAGAAAAACATAAAGTTGTTAAACAAAGTAAGGCATCAATCACAAAATAATCTTACTCTACTACAGAAGAAGAAAATGGATGATGTAACCTTTAATGAAGCATAAAATGTAGCAATCTAACTAACTCACAGGTCTTGTATTTGCTAATAGTAAACACAGAGGAAAATATGTAAGCAATCAGATAACTAAATGAAACATATAACCACAGTAGAAGGTGTACTAAGTTGTGATCAGACATTCATCAAAGACATATGAATATAGATGTTGGAATATGAAAGAACAGAAGAACGCGTAACTCAAAATTGACCAAATATGGAGTCTCTAGTCTACACTTGTATTAATTCTCAAAAAGGAGAAATTTCTCTGTTACAATTGGCAAGAAGCAACCTTTCTTTAATCTTTTGAAAATATATTTATACAAGGGATTCTCAACCCTAGGTGGTTGGAATTCTCATTTTTCCTAAATAGTAATGGTTACAAAATGAAAACCTGAACCATTTCACTTGGTTTTTTTCTATCTCTTTCTCATACTGGCAGAATAGGTATGCATATGTTACTTCATTGATTCTTTGAAGTACTTTCTTTACCTTTCTCGAGACATTTGATGCACCTGCTTAGGAATTGCAGTAATAGTTTAGAAGGTTCTGTCACATCTTTAGCCTAAAAATGATACATCTTTTTTTGTAATTGTGGCAACATGTCTTCTATATTTTTATCTTCAGAAGTCATTGACTGTAACTGTAAATTTGGATTTACCAACCATCTATCTATTTGAGCGATGTCAACTTGCTTCAGCTGTGAAATTTCAATTTGAGCTTCCTTTAAGCTTTCTTTGATGTCAAGTTGATTATTTACATTATTGATTTGTCCTAGTATTTCAGAACAATCATCTTTTCCAATGCCTAGTGATTTTTTATTTAGCAAGTCAAAAACATCTAGACAATCCTCTTTAATTTTTTTGGCCATTCTTTAACTCTTGGCTATATTGGCCTCCCATGTCTTCAATATTAAATCACCTCTAACTCGTTCTGCAATAGTCAATCTGGGAGCTATAGGTACTTCTTCTCTAACCGATGACACAACTGCTTTTTGAAAAGTAGTCCGAGCTGCAGTAGCCTCTCTTTCTTTGAAACCAATATTATTTAATGATTGATTTACTTCTTGAAAATTATTTTGAATGATCTCTACCTTATCCAAAAGGATTTGTTGTGTTATTTCCAATTTCTTTAGAACTTCTAATGCTTGAGCTTGGAACACTGCTATATCCAATACCATTTTCTCAGTGGAATTGACCTTGTCTTGTAACTGCTTCACCAACTCATTTTGTTGGATAGTCTGTCTTTCGCTCACTTGCATCTTCTTATGCATCTCATCAAGACTAGACTTGAACAGTTGGATTTCTTTTTTATCACTATCCCTAGCCTATTCCAGTCCCTTTTTAACTTCATCTTGGACATTCTTTTATGTATTTCTTATTTGATTTTGCAACTGACCTATCATCTGATTCCTCTGCCTCAATCTTTCCTTTATATTATCGACTAAAAATAGGTTAGTTGTTGCAAAATCTCCCAAAGAGTCGGCTACCTCTGCAGCAAAGTCTTCTTCTTCCAAATTTTGTCCATCCAATAATACTATGTGCTTTTTGACGATTGCACCCTCTTTTTGGTGCATTTATTTCTTCACCACAGCTTTCCTTTTCTTACTAAAAAATAAATCGGTAGGAGGTATTTCTTCAATAGGGATCAGCGTGAGATCTCCTATGAATATTAACTCTACGTTAGGGTTTCCTCTAGTGAATTGTAATGGCATGAAAACCTCAATGGGATTACCGATTTTTGTGGATAACTTTTTTCTGGCTTCATCTGTAGTTGATTTCTCTGGTGAAGACAGTAATCTATCTTATCCTTTCTTTATTAATGTCTCTTATTGCTCTTTGACCTAGTCATCGGATATCTCTGTCGTCGGGATATCTTTTCTATGAGTCAAGATCTCAGGATTCTCTGGGTTTTCTCGGGCTTCTTGTTTGCTAGAGCTTCTGACTTCTGGATTCTGAGTCTCTGTTTTTTGTGTAGCAAGAGACATTGGGTTTTCCCCTTGTAATATTTTTGGAAGACTACTTCTTCAGTGCTTTTGGAAGTTGTAAAAATCAATCATTTTCTCAGGTGATAGAGCTCAAATCGGCTCAGAACTTCCTGGTAAGATCTCACCCCCCAGAACATTTTGTCTTGGGGGGATTCTTCATGTTCATACCTTTTGAGTTTGCAACTGGCCATATGGTTACCCACAACCCTCTGTGGATCATTCTTCTTAAATTCAATGTCAACCAGTTTTATTTCTTCTAAGGCCACATCTTCCACTCTGGAGTGGCCGAAATCTGATAAATAAATACACCAATCTGTAAGGGAAAAGATGGCCATACCTTTTTCTGCAATGCTTTGAGTTCCTTTCTAATCTTGTCGAGTACTATTTGGCGTGCAACCTCACAGCACACCAGTCGGTCTGGAAAAAATTGTGGTAAAGCGTATAGGGGAATTGAACAACCGAAAAATATGAGGTAAGAGAAGTGTTCCACGATAAACCAGTATGCCACTTTATCCAAGTTAGCCACAACTGCATCTGAAATTCTAGGAGGTGGGTAACCAAAAATAGCAATGTTCATTGGCACCACTACCCAATTATAGATTTCGTAAAAGATATCCTTTGCCTTGTCTCCCCAGAGTTTGGAATGATAAATAAGAATTGGTTCCATGCTTTCTGGAGTCCAGCTCCAGCCCATCAATGGGAAAGGCATCATGAAATAGATGGCGTCCATAATATAAGCTGACATGTAAAATGAAGTTGGTTGACCCTTGGCTTTCCTTTCCTAATACTCTGTAATTTCACTGGCCAGATTATCCGACAAAAGCTTAGCCCAGTCGAAAGAATAACCTTTCGCCACAGTGTGTATAATCGGTACCCATGGTTGAAAAAAATGGGTTGTGTTCTCTTTTGCATAAAGTTTACACATCATCATGGCTATATACATGAATTGTGGTTGTAACGATGAAATTGAGTATATGTCATGAGAATCAGTTCTGAACCTTTCAGGGCATGAGGACCAGTTCAGAACTGATTCAGAACTGATTCTTTTCGTATTGATCACACTTCTTCTTGCTAAAATCCTCTAGAAAACTGGAATTACAAGTGAATTTTGATGTTGAAGAAAGATTATACATCACTTATATGTGTTCCGGCCTAAATGAACCAATAGTTGCCTTTTGAGAATTAAAAATAGTTCTTGTTGGGATATCCACATGATCTAGTGCCCATTTAATCATGTCATTGTAGGGTAAAATACTCGACCTTGTTGCTACCTTATGCATCTCTTCCTGGGCGATAATCTTGTATTTGAGAGACTATTATTCCTTTTCATTGTCGTTTGAGTCATCGGGACAGTTCACCAGTTCGTATTGTAAGATGTTGAATACATACTTCTAGGTTTTGACTGTATTGATACTTCTGAGTGAGCTTTTGGAGATAACCTCTGAACTATGGCCTAAACTCTCACTAGTTGCTTTAACAGCTTTTCGTGGCGGCATGGTAACAAATTTCAGAGTTCTATTACCTCTTACAGAGAATGAGAATGTAGATAACTAGTTATTTCACTAAGCCATCTCTATGAAAACAAGAATGTAATTCAAAACTAAAAAAAAAAAATTCCTTAAACGCATAAACCATGTGTATACCTTCACTGACAACGCATTTAATTTCTTTAATAAAAAAATTTGGGCATTAAAATCGTATCTTATTTGAAACCATTTCCCTAAATAAGATATTAATGCCATTAATGGTCGATACCTCGTGATTTGGGAAAATCACAGAGAAAATTTGAATTTATCCGCCTTTCAAAACAACGTAGGTTTAATAGGAAATAAGCCTGATTAATGTATTAATAAATCAAGTTTATCATGTTAATTAATTGTTTATAACATTAATTCATTTCGGGATTTCGGATCTCATGTTACCCTGTATCCATCCAAGCTAGGATTTCTGAAACATGAAACAGTGATATACTTAATTAAATTTTAATATTGTTTAGTTCCCTGATTAATAGTGATTAACTGCAGGGACTTCGTGGTTTTGGGTGTCGAGACTTCTGGTGATCCTTCGAGGTATGATTCCTAAATCCCAAAATCACGATGTGATTAATTAATCATAATCGCATTTAAAATTTTGATTAATCATATTTCAATGCTTAATGCAGTTTCACGACTTCGCATGTCGGGGCCTCGATACTTTTCACATATTGGACTGTTAGGTCTGCGAAACCCCGAAACCTGATACTTTGAAAATTATACTATCAATTTGACTTTTTAATGAAAAGGAGGCTCCATGAATTTTAAGTATTTCAAACTGTTGGATTTAGCAGAAGACTTTATCAATGGTGATATCTAAGTGCACATTTGTCTTTATTTAAACAAAATGAAAATTTTAAAGTATAATGTTTTTCAAAACAATATATATGTTTCAACAATTTCAATCGTCAACAAACTAGCAACTCCAAGGGGAAATCTATTTCCAATAAATTAAGAACTCAGAATGTTTGGTTTTGTAGACCATGTCAACATCATATCAAGAAGATATACATCAGAATGATTATGCAACAGGGGGAAGTGAGTGGATTTAAGGGAAAAATGACTGGTATTTTTGGAATAACTCATGGTAAGTGTTAAGTATGAGGGGGTTTATCCCTGTTAGCATAATCATTCGATTAATCATAGTAAAGCGTTCTTGACTTCAAGGAGAAAAATTTGTTGATATGCTATTTTGAATCTTGGACCGAATAGAAGAAAAGGAAAGCAGAAGAGGGATAAAACCAACCATCTTATAAAACAACAGTTGAAGCAGATAACAATTTCAATGATGCTTTCAAGGGGAACATCATGAGAGTTGTGTAACTTGATTTTTATTTATTAACAATACTTTGTAGAATAGCATTATTGTGGAAAAATTGATCCAACATTTTATTTTGACCAGAAATGAAGTCAAAAAGAAACAAAATAGCAAGAAATGACATAGCAGAAATGAAACAGCAGAATTGAAATAAGCGGCAATAAAATAAATGAAATGTAAAATCGAAGCAAATAAAACATACTAGAATACATAAAACATTCCATACAGCGTTAAAGCCTTCAAGTTGGTTCCACGTAGTGTTTTAAGTGGGAACTGTTAGTGCTATAGGAAAACAATCACTCTTGTAAGTCCTTTAGGATGTAATAATTTGTGCCCAAGACAAAAGCGATCTTAAAAGGACCCAACCATATTTTTTTGAACTTTGAATGCCTTCCTCTATCAACATGAGATGAATCCCACAGCAGTACCTTCTCATTAACTTTAAATTTGACAACCTTGACACCTTTTTTGAAATATCTTTTAACAGTTTGTTGTCTTCTCTTTATATTATCCAAGGAAAACATCCCTTGATCCTCTAAAGAAAAAAGTGCATTCATTATTTGATAAAAAACAGAAGAATTTAATTCTTCAACCTATAGCATTAACCTTCAAGATCAAAGTTCCATCTCGGTAGGCAGAATGGGTTCTTGACCATAAACAAGCTAGAAAGGAGTGCAACAAGTGCTTACCTTGGTGGTAGTGCGATCTTCCCAAAGGGCGTAAGTGAGGAGAGTGTGCCATTGTCGAGTCTTATCTTCAATGAGCCTCTTGATAATTCTAACAGGATTATTGTTTGTAGACTCAGACTACCCATTTCCTTAGGGATAATAAGTTGATGAGGTAAAATGTTTAACCCCCAACTTAGCTAAAAACCGGGTCAGTTTAGCAAAAATAAAAGCGAGACCATTATCGGTAATAATTTCCAAAGGGAGACCAAATCTGGAAAAAATATTAGTTTCAAGAAAAGAAATCCCCTGCTCATCCTGCGAATTCTTAAGTGCGACATCTTCAGTCCATTTTGTAAAATAGTTTGTGGATGTCAAGATAAGGAATTGTCCTGCTTAAGATGTAGGATTAATAGGACTAATAAAGTCCAAACCCCATTTTGAAAAACAAAATTCAGGGAGGACAAGTTGTAAATGCATGGCTGAAAGGCATTCTTTTCCAGCAAACTTCTGGCACTTGTCACAAGATCTTCAAAAAACATAAGAATCATGAAAGATTGAAGGCCAATAGTACCATTTTCTGATAATATTAAAAGCAGTATTTTTAGCGAAAAGTGACCTCCTACACGAATAATAGAATTTGCAGATCCATGAGTCTCTTGTAATAATTTCTATGCTTCCTCATTGTTCACACAGTGAAGTAACATACCATCGGCAGATCTCCTAAAAAATAAGTCTCCTATAATGACGTATCTAGCATATTCGAGATGGAGCCCTCTTCTTTAATAGGTATCCAAGTTATTTGGACATCTTTGATTTTACAAGTAATAAACCATATCTTTATACCAAGGATGTTCACACACAGGCAGGATTTGATTGTCAATGTAAAACAGTGTTGATAGAGAGTTATCTTTTTCATCAATTTATTCACTAGTTTTAGCATGCTGAGCTAAGTGAAGGGCTAAGTCATGTCCCTTGATGGAGTTAGATATAATGATACTTAAATCATGCTCCTGGATCTTGGAAATCCAATGTGCAAGCTTCCCTGAAAGATAATTCTGTGAGAGTAAAAACTTGACAGCACGTAAAGGGACTCTTATCAGCATATGCTTACCTAAGATGAAGTGGTGAAACTTTTCAACAGATTTAATAAGAGAGAAAGCATGCTTTTCAATAAAATAATATTTAAACTCATCATCTGACAAGCTTTGACTCATGTAAGCCACTGGTTTTTCATTTACTTGGTCATCACATTGCATGAGGATAGCAGAAACTGCTTCCTCTGTGGAATTAGTATATATCCTAAAAAAATTCTCAAAATCTGGCTTCGCCAAAACTGGTGCAGAACTGATTTCCTTCTTGATCCCTACAAAAGCATTTTGGACATCATTCGTCCAAGAAAAGGAGCGATCTTTCTTAAGAATATTATGAATTGGCTTGATCATTACTGCAAAATCAGGAACAAACTTATGGAAAAAGTTAATAACCCCCATAAAGGCTTGAAGCTCCTTCTTGGAAGTAGGAGCAGGAATATTTAGGATAGCAGCAATCCTTTCGGGATCTATGCTTATTTCTAAATCGGAGACAATGTGTCCAAGGAGCTTTCCCTTGGTAAATCCAAAAATAGACTTAGAAGGATTTAGAGAAATGCCAAATTTCCTGCATCGCATGAGAACCCTTTTAAGATGACCAAAATGATATGATCAATTTTTTTAATACACAGTTAAGTCATCAAGATATATATGAATAATTTCGTCGATCAAATCGTCAAAGTCTATTTGCATAGCTCTTTGAAAAGTGGCACCTGCATTAGATAAGCCAAAAATCATGCGTTCATAAGAGAAAGTGCCCCAACGAGTAATAAAAGTGGTTTTATATTTATCTGTCCTTTTTACCTTGATTTGATTGTAACCAAAAAAATCGTCAAGTAAGGACATCATCTGTGACCCTACAACTTGCTGCAAAATCATTTCCATATTAGAGAGAGTAAAGTGGTCTTTTATACTAGCCCTATTCAATGTGAAAAAATCCACGCATAATCTTACCTGACCAGTCATTTTCCGAACAGGAACCAAATTTGAAACCCACTCAGAATACTTAACAGGGAAAATTATCCTAGCCTTTAAGAGTTTTTCCAACTCCTTTCAAATAGTTGCTTCCAGTGCAGGGTTAATGGGTCTTTGTTTCTGCCTAACTGGTTTTATGCCCTCCTTGTTAGGAATGGCATGTTGTATAAGAGCAGGATAAAAACCAATAAGATCCTCATAAGACCAAGCAAAAACATCTTGAAATTCTCTAAGCAACTCAGTGAACTTCTAATTTTCTTCATCAGAACTTTGGGCACCTATTTCTACATTCTTTGGACAATCGGATATCCCAATGTTCAAGGAAATGGTTTCACCCACTTTCCTTTTTGACTCCTCTTCTTTTTTTCTTTTTTTTTTCTTACATCACTTGATGAAAATGAACTTTCTAGAGGAGTCAAGACCTTCATAATTTTGTTATCTTCCATTGATATAATTTCCTTACGCTTATAAGGTTCATTTTGGATTAAAGCACAGATTCTCTCATCACTAGGGAATACCTTCCATGACTCTACATTGTCAGGGATGTGCGGACGATACAAAGATTGAAAGGTATAATCAGGTCTTTGTGGTAGAATTTGTCGAGTAGGAGAGGCTGCAAAAACAGCTAACCTACCAGCCATTGAGTTCAATTCCCTTTTAACATGAGTGATGTTGAAAGATAGCAAGTTTGAGATAAGTGCCCAAAAAGTTTGGGTGTAACGTTTCATTAACTTGTTGCTAGGAGAATATATCTTACATACAAGGTTTACAACAAGTTCAGAATCCCCAAAAAAATGTAAGGTGACCACAACCTAGATTATATACATTTTCAATGCCTATACATTTTCAATGCCTAGCAGTAACGCTTCAAATTCAGTGACATTGTTTGTGCAAGCAAACTCTAACCTATAGGAAAAGTTATGAATTTTACCCACAGGAAAGTATAAGATAATACCAACTATGTTTCCTTCATTAGAGCATGAACCGTCAAAGTGCATATGCCACATCCCATCCTCTATGTCGATTTGTTCCAAGGTAGTGTTGTCCTCATCTGCAAATATGAAATACACTCCTAGGTCCTCCTCGATATAATTCACATTAGGCTATGGGACGCTTTCTATATAAGGTGAAATCCTTCCCTCCCTTAAGAATATGATGTTTTTACCATTCTGAGGAATGGATAAGTGTGTCCCATCGAGTGAGAGGTATCCACCTGTCAAAGCTTTCCAATCTCTTCCTAAGTGTTGGAAGATTGGTTGTTGTCATTGATGTCAACCCTAGTCATGGGTTTTGGACCGCAAGATTGATGAAGGTATTTGGACATGAAGGACAATGCACATGTAGATAAAACATCCATGGATGGATAGTATACATCATGTTGTTTCCAGTGGTATGTGTCATGTCACGTGGATCCTCATGGTTGAGGAGAAATGAAATTTTGAAGATGACAAAGTGAATTGAAGAAGGAAGTACATGTAGGCCCTGAAGATAATTAAAGAAAAGAATTACAAAATAAAAAAGTGTCAGGTTGGCCCTAATGTTATAAGGAAGTGACATAAATGGTATAAATAAACACCATTATACATTCATTTGATACAAGTCGAATTTCAGAGGAAATCAGAAGTAAAGAACGCCGGATTTCAAGGGAGGATGAAGTCTTTTGGTGATGTGTTCTAAGGTATGTTATTTTCAGGTCATCTTACCATTCTTGCTATAACTTTTTTTCTAGAATGATTCATATGGTGAAATCGCTATGGTATTGAGAATACATATCAAGGTACCTCTAGCAAAAATTTCATCTCTTGATTCGCTATAATTATGGAGATACACTCTATGGAAGATAGGGTTTGTGGCCAGTCCTGAAGCTAGTCAATAAACAGGTGTTCCGAGTAAAATAGTCATAACTTCTTCATAGATAATCCAAATGAAGTGGGACAAATTTCATTGGAAATAGTACAGAATTTAGTTTCTTTTGTGTGAGTTTCAGAATCATATGTTAAATATTGAGCACGAGGCATTCTATGCAAGTTCACTCTCTCGAATAGACCAGAATTGAATAAAGTCTACCATTCTTTCTATAACTTGTTTTTTGGGAGGATTCGAGTGAAACTTGGAGGATTTTTAGAGAATAAATTTAGTAATATTATCTACAGGATCAGAGTACTCCAAGAATTGAATAATTGTAGAAATTGAAGAAGTCTCGGGAAGCATTATCAGGTTCTATGTGATGATTGGTCGATGGTGATGATTTAATGTAAAGTTTTATTATCTCTCATATATTCTTGGGTGGAAGGAAAGGGCAAGGATGGAGAGTTCAAATATCTCTTGATATTGGAGGATTGTATCTTCCTCTTGGAGGTTTATCCCTCCCTTTACATTTGGAAGTTGTAGCTACCTTTGGAAGTCATTACTTCCCTTGAACAATAACTATTGATTAT
>ML792359.1:371941-402651 GCA_009831015.1 Picea engelmannii
GTGCATGGTGTACTGTGGTGTATTTGTGTAACTCTTATACTATTGTTCATTTCTCATTGGATATAATTGAATGGTTTAAGTATAAGTTGAAAAAGGTTTTAAATTGTACTTGATACTGATTCACCCCCCTCTCAGTATCAACACTAAGATGATCAAGTAATTACTCACTGACATATCTATTACTTGAATATTAAGGGTTGTCTTTATTTCAGGATGCACGCGCAAAACCAAGGTCACGTCCTTGATTTCACCTATGGTCATTTGTTGTAAACTATTATAAGAGAGCATGCTTATGGCATTTTCATTTGTACAAGACAAGCCTAGCTCTTCCATAATAATCTTTGACATCACACTTGGGCCTGAACCATCGTCAATGAGACAACAATGGGCTATTTTGTCCATAATCTTTACAGAAATAAAAAAAAATGGGGGGGTTTTTTACAGGGTGTCTAAATTTATGTACACCTACTTTATTTATAGTTGAATCATCTTCATGTACCTCTTCAGAGAGGTTGTCTACAATGGAATCTTTTCCTTCCATGAAATTTTTCAGAAGCTTTTGTTGCTCGGGGACGGAAACCATGTCCAGGAGGGTAGCATCAACTTTAATATTGGCCAACTGATTGAGAATGTTGTATTTGGAAGAGGGAAGAGGGGAGGTAGTTCCTTGACTGTCAGGAGACTTAGAAACCTAAATAGTAGCAGCTGGTGAAGATGAGATAGGGCTAGAAGGAGTGCGAGGAGGATCATATTTACCTTTCGAAGCATAAGATTTATTCCTAGTATGTATGATCATAGCATCCTCTCGCTCTGCAAAGTCTAGGAAAACAATAGTAGTTTCAGGTTTTTTACCAAATATTTTATCTCTAGCACTCTTCTTTACCTCAAAATTACTTTCCTCATGGTGTTCCTCGCAAAAGTTACACCAGCTACGAGGCATGATTTCTTTAGGGTGAAAATCATTTTCATTAGGATTCCTAAAGGGTGGTGAAGAAGAAGATGAATCCCCAGGGGTAAGTGAAGGGACATTTCCTTTCCACTCATATGATATCATTTGATTATTCATGTCTTGTACAAGTTGTAAGAGGGTGGACATGTCCATCTGTTTAACTGAATCTCCCTTAGGAAGACCTGTTCTTTCAAGTTTTTCTTCATTCTCTAAACAAGTATGCAGAGCGGAACCAAGGTTATAAATGGACTTTTATTCAATCCTATGATGGTAGGGGGAAGGCAAAGCATTATAGTAATGCATGAAGCGGCTTGGTTCTAAGGGCGAATGAATTCAGGATTTTGGTTATATAATTTGGTGAAACGCAAGTTGAAAGACTTGATAGTTTCACCGTCCTTATAAGCAATGTTATTGTATTCCCATAATTGCTTGGTTGGGCTCTTAGAATTCCCATAGGTAGACTTGAACCAATACACTAACTCCTCCCAAGTAGAAATAATCTTGAGAGGAAGGTCAAAGAAATCGGCCGCAAACTTCCCTTCCAGGGAATTAACAAATAAGCGCATACAAGTGTCATTGTCATTGGCTCCTATGTTGTGACAGGCATTAGAAAATTCCACCAAGTGTTCATTTGTAGTGACCGTGTTATTCCCTGAAAACCTAGGGAGATTTTCTTTGAATTTAGGAAGTGGATGAGTAACAAGTGTTAGGTTAAGAGGGGAGGAAACATGCCACGGAGTAGTTGTAACATCTTCTTCAAACTGAAAAAGCCCATACTTTTTAATGAATTTGGCGGGATTTGTAGTAGATTGGACAGGGACTTGGTGACTATATAAGATACCAATCACTGATGAGGCTAAAGGTTGAGACAAAGAGGCACCTCCAGTGCCACTAGAGCCACCACTAGATGCCATATTGTGAACGATAGGTAAGGGAGAATAAGACGAACTAGATGAATCAGAGAAAAGTTCTCCTTAGAGTACTTTTTTGGGCTGACAAAAAAATGTTTCTTCTTCCTATTTCAGCAATAGAATTAATCTTGGGTGATAAACCTCTTCTTCTCCTAGAGATGCGAGGGACTAAGGACATGAAATGAAGATCAAAATTGTACGAAAAATAAAACATATGGTTGATTCCTAGGTTGTCTTTGCCTAGCTTCCCAACGTTCTTGGACACTTATGTCTTATTCAATCACTACCCATGAGCATTCAAGATCAACCCGGGTATTAGCAGTCTCAAAGATGGTATTAAAAAAGGTTAAAGCAATGTTGGTCTGATCTTTAAGACCGGACTCAATATTGGGATGCCTTGTGATAGGACCCAGAAATGTCCCTTTTTCACTATATCTTTTCCCCATTCAACCTTATCATTTCTATACTAATGCCTGTTATAATGACTGCTAAGACCCTTTTTCCCAAGGTATGATTCATTAATATTGCTTTCATATTCTTATTCACTTAACACGTTTGATTGGTAGCGTTTCTCATATTTTACCCATAAATGCTCAACTAATAATCGAAATGTGTAGATTAATGAAGAACAGCCAAATCTTGAGGAAGATCGTTGTTGTTACACCAGTTGTCACAGTAGTGCGCTATTTCTGCATGTTGTTACATGACTACAACAACTGCGCACTTTTGCTGGAAGTTGTTTACAACAGATGACCACCGATCCTTGAAGTTGTTACACTTCCTGCAATAGATGCCCACCAATCCTGGGAGCTGGTCTATCATGCAAATCTGAACCCTGAAGACTAATCCTCAAATTTGTTACACGTTTTGGTTCACGTTGATGATAAAGATCATTTAATAGATTTTGTAATGATAACAAATCCTATCTATCATACGAACAACTTGAGAATCTCTAATTCTCAAGGTTGTTCTGAGTCCGTTCAACTGAATGACTCTACCTTTAAATAGCAAAGCTTTTGTAATCATCAGTACCAAAGATTAGCTGTGGAACAGAGAGTGAAGAAATAAGCATATTGTATCTAAACCCCTTTTCCAAATTAATAAATAAGTGAATTGAGTTTCCTTAAACTATTGTAGCCTATCTTCGAGTGAATTCAGTGAGAAGGAAAGGGCCCACCTTCCTCACAGACTCCCCTCTGTTTGTTGTTTTAGATTAATTGCTTTGAGTTGAATGATTTATCTGTTTAGCATTTCTAGTATTCATTTGTTGTTACAGTCAGTTCCTTTATGTTAAATGTGCATCAGTGTGTCTCATGAGAATTAGAGTAAATTGTTTGATACTGTTGGAGAATTATTTTCCTTTTCTGCATTAGATTAAATCTTTGTTTTCAAGCAAAAGAAAATAAAAGTGTGAATTCCCTTTCTGCAATCAAGTAGGTTTCCTTTCAGCAATTAGCACAGAGTTTCCTTCTGCAAGAGTAAAATAGAAAATTAGAATAGATTAGATAATCCAAGATTCTTATACACTCATCAATTTAGATTTCAAGTGTGATTTCAATACTGAAATAGTAGATTAGAACTCCAGCTATGTCAGCAACTTGTGTTAGTGTTCATCTTCTCAACTTTGTTTCTTTTAGTTTATCTTACTGCAATTTGATTAGTGTTGCTTTCATAATCTAGCATAGACTGTGCACAATTATCTTGCAATAACAAATCTTCCCTAGGTTTGACAAATTATATTGAACACCTTGACTATCTATTTATTTAGACAATTAAAGTGCCCAACATTTTGGCATTGTTTTCGGGGAAGATAATAATAGATTCTTGTAAGCACATAAGTTTTCTTTTCTTAGGAATGAATAGTCTACATGAATCGAGGAATGCGAGGACATATCCCCAAAAACACTAACCCTACAGGTACCAGAGAACGTGATGGAAGGAATCCTACACTGGGAAGACAAACCTTTGTTGATGAGATTATAGAGAGAGCAGATTCTTTTTTAGGATCTATCTTTCACACTTCAAATCCTCCAAGAAGACATATTCCTCAATCATCATAACTACCCTATCTTGAAACATCGTTTTCATCAAGGGCTGAAGTTGAAGCTGAAGTCAAAGCTGAAGATTTGTCACCAACAAATTAGCAAGTAACACTAGAGAATATTGAAGATCAGGGAAGTATCGCTCGGAATAGGGAGAATCCAAAAGAAAGGGTTTATCAGATCAATGGACAGATAGTCACTAAAGAAGAGTGGGACACTTTCCGTATTGAGTGGAAAGAAAGAGAACATATGGAAAATCTAGGGGATAATGAAGAAGAATTCCATCGTGAGGATCCACCAAACAACGAAGATCAGGCAAATAATGAAAATACTATCTCTACCCTAGTCTTTCCTATTTCTAATGTTCCTACACGAGGGATGGCTCCTATGAAAAACATACCTCTCTTAGCTCTGCCAAATTTCCATGGATTGTCTACTGAGGATCCAAATGAGTTTCTATTTGAATTTGATATTTTGTGTAGAAGCTATGACTACACTACCATTGCACATAATCTTAAACTGTTTCCAACTACATTGAAGGGAAATGCGCTAAGATGGTTCATGAGCCTTGGAGGAGAGAATATTTCAACATGGGTACAAATGAGCCAGTTTTTCCTGAACAAGTACCAAGACTATTTTCGAACAAGGGAACTAAGAGAGGAACTATTCAAGATGTCTCAAAAGGAGGATGAGACCCTTGAATATTTTGTGGAGCTACTCCAGTATAATCTACAAAGGTTTGGACATCCGGATGTGAGTAAGCACATTCTGAAAACTATTTTGCTAAAAGGAGTTAGAGATGATTGTTTAGATATGTTGAATACGCTTGGCAAAGGAGACATATCTAAGGAATCCTATGAAGACATTGTAGATCTTTGTAAAAGATGTTCTTAAGGATCTACAAGGAATAAGTCAGCTACCAAGGATACCACTTTTTCAATGGTACAGAAATCGGCCAATGGAGGAGAAACAAGAGCAGAAATAGGTAATCTATTAGAAAATTTCAAAATAGAGATGATTAACTCTTTTTCTTCACAAATGGACATTTTGTAGGTCAAACAGAAACAAGTGGAATTGGAGCAGGCATTGTGCATTTTCTATCTGAAATGCAAAAATAAACATCCACCAAGGGAGTTCCCACTTAACAGTGTCTAGGTATGCCTTATTTGTGAATTAGATCATGTTATTGACCAATGTCCCTCTTTACCAAGTGTAAAATCATCAATGAAGGCAACTAATGAATAAGCAGAGGTTGTCTATCTAATAACACAGAGAAGACAATGGCAGCCACGAGGTCAAGGTATGAACTCTCAATTCTCTCCTACAGCACTTAATTATTGGAACAATCAGCTTCGATATGGCCAGATGAATGCCCCCCCTCCAAATCCGATGCCCCCTTCTTATCAAGATCCCAATGCATGGTTACCTATGCCCCAACAACAGAATCACCATGGGCAATGGAACCCATATTGGAGAGGCCCTCAACAACAACTTAGTTATCAAAATCATCACTAACCGAACTCCTATCAACAACAGTTCCAACCCTAGTACCAACAACAACAACTGCAGTTACCTCCCAATGCCCCACAGAACAATCCTCCCTTACGACCTCAGATGCCTGTGCAAACTAACCCAAATTCAAATAATAAGGTCATTCAAAACATTGATATACACAATGTGCCAGCTCTATCTATTACTCCTATGCCTTGTGATGAGATAAAATTAAGATCAGGGAAAATAGTTGAGACAATAATTGAAGATGCTCCATCTTCAAAATCAGAAAAAGAATCAGGGGAAAAACCATCAGCTGATACAGAAGAAATTGACCAACCTATTATAGAATTAGCAAACCCCCCATTCCTTGAAAGACTGGAAATTACCAAAACTGTGGAATTACCATCCTTCAATCTCTTAGGAGAATTGCAAAATCTGCATGTTAACATTCCACTATTGCAAGTGATTAGAGATGTCCCTATTTATGCCAAGACTATGAGAGATCTCTGTATCAAAAGACCTGGAAGAAAACCTAGGGACCCCCTCACAATGCATGTAGTGGGGGATTTTTCTGAACTGATGTTAGGAAAAACCCCACCTATTAAATATGGTGACCCAGGAAACCCTACAGTCACTGTCAAAATTGGACAGACATCTATCCCCCATGTGTTAGTTGACTTAGGAGCAGCAATTAACATTATGCCAATAGAAACTACACAATTGTTGCTACTCAGAACGCAAGTCCAACCTACTCCTTTTGTTTTAGAATTAGTTGATTGTTCTACCATCAGACCAGAAGGAGTAATCGATGATCTAGTTATTTCAGTTGATTCATGGGAGTATCCTCCTAATTTTGTCATATTGCAACCCAAAACCCGTCTAGTGGGGCACCCTCTAACTCTAGGAAGACCATGGTTAGCTATAGTTGATGCTTTCATTGGTTGTCGATCTGGTTCCATGACCATCTCTGATGTTTATGACACAAAAAAACTTACCCTGTATCCTCATGCTACACCCAGTGTGGAACCCAAAAATTCTTTATGGATGGACATTGAGGATGAAAGCGCTCTACCTATGTTAACCATAGGAAAATCCCTGAGTTTCAAAGACGAGACAGAGGATGAGCTAATCAATTTCTTTATTTGTGACCCCTCTGCTGTTACACAACACACACACCACCTATTGAGTAGAATCTTCGACCCTATTTCCCAGGAAGGAACAAGCCCAAAAATGTTCTCTGAAACTGTTGTAAATCAAGTTAATTCAGTTGTAACAGCAAACGTTGAGGCAGCAATTACTGAAACAGGAATTATTTAATAAAGTCAGTTCTAAGAGTATCACTGTAGAAATCTAACCTGGAAAAACCCTGAACATCAATCCCGATTTATCTCCTGTTGAAACTCGTTGATTGATGAAATCACTGATTGAACATAAGGAAGCATTTTCCTGTGAATATATGGATATGAAAGGAATTTCCTTTGAACTATGCACCCACCATATATACATCAAGGAAGAATGTCAACCCATTTTCCAACCCCAAAGAAGGATGAACCCTAATCTTAAAGAGATTGTTAAGGAAGAACTCCAGAAACCTTTAAATGTCGTATTCATATACCCTATATCAGACAACGAGTGGGTTTCACCATTGGTTATTGTACCTAAAAATAATGGTAAATGGAGAGTGTGTGTGGACTAAAGAGACCTGAATAAGGCCACGCAGAAGGATCATTTCCCTCTACCATTTATTGATCAAGTTCTAGACAGCCTAGCTAGGAAAATGTTTTTCTCTTTCCTAGATGGATTTAGTGGCTATAGCCAGATAAAAATTGCTCCACAGGACCAAGATAAGACCACCTTTACCATCCCTTGGGGTACATTTTCCTACAAGGTTCTCCCATTTGGCTTGTGTTATGCACCAACCACTTTCCAGAGAGTTGTGATTGGTATTTTCTTTGATATGGTGAATGACTGTATGGAAATATTCATGGATGACTTTACACCTTATGGTATTAATTTAGATGAAGCTTTGTCTAATCTGGAAAAAGTGCTCAAAAGATGTATACAGTCTCATCTTTCTCTAAGTGCAGAAAAATGTCATATGATGATGAGCAAAGGTGTAGTGCTAGGACACTACATTTCTTATGCAGGAATTCAGGTGGACCCAACTAAAATCCAAGTAATTTTGGACATTCCAACTCCATCAACTCAGAAAGAGGTAAGAAGTTTTTTAGGGCATGCTGGGTATTACAGGAGATTCATCAAAAAATTCCAAACTTGCCTCTCCCTTGTTTTTCCTATTAACAAAAGATGTTGACTTTCATTGGACTAACAATTGCAAATTGTCTTTTACAGATCTGAAACAGAAATTGTCCACGGCTCCCATTTTGAGAGGACCCAATTGGGCTCTTCCTTTTCACATTTCTTCAGATGCCTCAGACACTACAATTGGTGCAGTACTAGGGAAACAAGAGGACAAAGAGCCCTACGCTATCTTCTATATCAGCAATAACATGGCTCTTGCTGAGTTAAATTATACAGTTACTGAAAGAGAATTCTTTGTAGTAGTTTATGCAATCAATAAATTCAGGCACTATGTCACTGGTTACCCTACTTTTATTCATATTGATCATACAACAATTAAATATTTGATGAATAAACCTATTACTAATGCCTGAGTAACAAGATGGTTGTTACTACTATAAGAATTTGACATCACTATAGTAGATAGACCAGGAAAAGAAAATGTGGTTGCTGATTTTCTCTCAAGATTACATATAAATGATGATAATTCACCTGTAGATGATTCCTTTCCAAATGAAAATTTGTTTGCGGTATCTGCTCACTCACCTTGGTATGCAGACATTGCTAATTATTTGGTTGCAGGGAAGGTACCTCCACATCTATCTCCCTGAGAAAGAAGGAAGATTATTCAGAAGAGTGCTCGGTATAGTTGGATAGGAGGATACATTTTCTACACAGGCATGGATCAAGAAATCAGGAGATGTGTGAGGAATGAAGAAGTTTATGACATTCTTAAATATTTCCATGATGGCCCTTGTGGGGGTCATTTTGCTGATAAAAGGACTAGGCATAAAATTTTGAGGATGGGCTATTTCTGGCCCACAATATTTCAAGATGCAAGAAAATATGTCCAAGCCTGTGACAGTTGCCAACGCATGGGTCAGCCAAATCATAGGGATGAGATGCCTCTCCAGCCTCAAATAGTGTTAAATCCTTTTGAAACATGAGTCATGGATTTTATAGGGCCCATTAACCCACCTTCTAATTAAAAAGTCTATATATTGGTTTGTACAGATTACATGACAAAGTGGGTAGAGGAAAAAGCACTCATCAGGGCCTCAGAAGAAGTTCTCTTAGCATTCTTGTTTGAAGATATATTTGTTAGGTTTTGAGTTCCCAAAGAATTAGTAATTGATGGAGGACCCCCTTTCACTTCACATAAGTTTGAATCCCTACTCAGTAAATATCATGTTTTGCATAGAACAACTTCTCCATACCACCCACAAGGTAATGGCCAGGTGGAAGGTACCAACAAATTCATAGAAGACATTCTTACTAAGACAGTGAGGGAACATCGTAAGGATTGGTCTGACAGATTGCATGAAGCTCTATGGGCTTATCAAACTACTTGGAGGAACACAACTGGTTTTTCTCCTTATGAACTGGTATATGGAAATAGCCCTGTTTTTTCGATTGAATTCAAAATTAAAACCATAAGAACTGCATCAACAGTCAACCTTGACTTGACTATGGCACAGAAGGCCAAACTGCAGCAGCTCAATGATCTAGAAGAGAAGCATTTGGACGTTATTCATCAAACCACAGTGATTCAACAGCAGAGAACAAAATGGCATGACCGAGTCATCAAGAAGAAATTGTTCAAAAAGGGAGATTGGGCTCTATTGTATGATTCACGCTTTAAAGAATTTCAGGGTAAGATGCGAACATGATGGTTGGGACCTTACGAGGTAGACACTATTTTTCCCAATGGGACAGTCAGGTTGATCACTATATATGGATCCAATACACAGTTACATGCAAAAGGTCATCGCCTGCGTCTGTATCAGCATCCACTGTCCAAGGTAGAATTCAAATCTCGATGTACAACTGATACAGGTTATCAATTCTTAACAAGAAAGGAGCTTGCTCCTTCCCCTTCTGAACCTTAGAACTTTTGCTTTCAATAAAACCTTGTATATAAATAAACGCTGCAAATTTGAATTTCTCTGTTTTTGTTTAAAATTTTTATGTTTCTTTGCTATGCTAATAAATTCAGCCTAGAAGGGTATCAGACAATTTCTTGTGTGCAGATAGATTGATGAAGTACAACGAAAGGAGTCAAACGATTAGTTTCTGGAAGTTGAAAAACTTCCTAAAAACTAAGTGATTCTGTGTTCGGCCGAGTTACATGTTGTTAAACCATTTTTGTCAAGTTACATGTTGTTACACCATTGTTCCGCCAAATTGGTTGAGTTACCTACTGCTACACTTAATTCCTTCAATTCGGCCAAAAATACATGCTGATACACCCACCGCTACTACTTCTTTCTGTTATTTTGCATATCACTTCACCCATCTTTCGCATTTATGTTATTTTTCCCATGATGAAACACTATTGTTTTGTCATTTCCGTTGTTGTCTTTTCCACTCTCTTTGACCAAAAAGGTCGCTTCATCATTACATGATGCCACATCTACAGTTTTTCCAACTGATCAACCAATGAAGGGACTCCAACTATGCTTCACTTGTCATATTATCATTTCCCACGTTCCAACGCTATCTCTCATCATTGCAGTCATTCCACACGGATCAGATGGAGGTTGAATAGTGCACTTATTTCGACAAATCGGTTTGTGTGGTAAGTTATGAGGTATGTGACTAATCCTACGTGTTAAAGTGATGTAAATGTAGAAGAAAGCTTTAATGCTTACCTGATGATTTTCCTAAATTCGTTGAACCATGAGCCAATCTAGTTGGGGGGGAAGAAAATCTACGCCATCTTAAAATCCCATTTTATAATCACTTCTGCCACCTTTTCGACCACACTTATTTTCGTTGAGACACTGTGTTCTTTATGAAATCCTCCTTCAAACTTGTTGTGTCTCTGGTTTAGGTGTTGGTTTCTCCTCCCTTGTGACTGTTTAAGACTCTAAAAACGATGTCATAGGAGGATCAGCTGTGAGGTATGAGCCGAAAAATCTAGATGCATTGCTGCTACACCCAGATGTTTACCAAATTTTTCTATATGCTGGATGGATTCCTTATTTCAAGAAGCTACAGAGGTTTAATGAAGCAGAGGTGTCGGAGTTCAGTCAGAATCTCACAGAAGGGTATTCAATGGTGAGTGGGGTGAGAATTCCAGTGACATAGGAATCTGTAGCTGTTGCAACAGGGTTGCCCAGAATAGGAAAAAGGTAGTTTAGAAGAAAAGCACATCTTCCCAAAGAAAAGTAGGATTTTCTCGTGAATGATGAGTGGGTGCAGACCAAGGGCTGAGGTGTCGATGTCAATTCCTTACCAGCACCATGGGGGAAAGTCACAGAATTTATAAAAAGGTACATTACCTACGAAGGACGATACCAAGTCATTTATTTTTTTGATTTCATCATACTGTCCCATTTGCGACATCATAAATTAATAAACATTCCTTACTATATTCTTCAGTCTTTTCATAATATGGCTCAATTCATCAAAAGATCCAAGAATCCCATGAATTGTCTTTCTAATCATAGACTCATAAGGTTGTCAATTCATAGAGGAATGGGACTTCCTCATGACCTCTTACCTGAAGTGCTCATGCCACTTACTATGCTTGTTGTTACAGCCAACCCAGACCAGTCAATTCCTGCGCCTGCTGTTATAGCCGACCCAAAACAATCCACTCTTGTGCCCTCGACTGCACCAGCAGTTGAAAGCCTGACTGTAATTGCCTGTAAGTCAACTCCGAATACCAAACAAAAAATCAGAAGCACCTCTCCCACTGCTCAAAAATGCCTCGACAGTGTTCAGCCAGAACAAATAAACCCTATTGATACAGATGTGATGCCTCACGAGCCTCAGTCCTTGGATGCAATAGAGGTTGTTAAATAACTCACTCCTACTCCAAAAGATAAGAAAAGGGAAACTCTTGCCTCTGTTTCTACTTTACTGAGAAAGAGAACTCAGTCAGAATGGTTTATTGCAGCAGGCATTCAAACCCCTACTGTCCCTGCCACTGAATTGCCTCAGAGAATAAAACGTCAACCCAGAAAGAAATCTCAGAAAGGTATCGATAGAGTTGTTGCGATAGAGTGTCTTGATTTTGCTGATCCTCAGGCACTCCTAGAATTTGACATCATTGATACAAACCTAAGTGAGCGGATAACTGATTTTATGAAGGTATGTATTCCAGGTTTCACCTTATGCAAGGAATTTCAAGAAACTATTTTATCATTGCAGGCAGAATGTCAACGAATTGCACCAGAATCATCGGCTCTGCTTGATTATTTTGTGCATCACTTGTCAGGTGACGATGTATAGATATTACCCGACCCCAGCATCCCAGAATTTCCTCCTTGTATGGTTGTTGAAGAACTCCCTCCTTCTCCTAGCCTGATTGTCGAAGAACACCCTCCTTCTCCTAAACCTAAGAGGAAATCTCATGTTTTTGTCTCTACACTACCTATGAGGAGAACTAGGTCAGCAAGGTTTGCTAAAGCTGCAGTAGGATGGACAAATATGGAGAAGGAAATGCCCATTCTTCGCCCATTATCCTAGGATATTAACAATGAGACTATTACACAAGAACCAACCTCTTCCCCAAACCTAGATGTTACACAAGAACCAACTGACCAAGAAGACATTGTCACACAAGAACCAGTCATGCCAGAAGTAATTGTTACACAAGAACCAGTTACAACACCTAGAGAGGATAATGACAATGTGCCACTTGCCCAGCTATTTTCTCAGATTGAAAAGAAGATATAGATTACAGAAAATGCCAAAATCACTGAACTGCAGATGGAGAATGACCGTCTCAAGGCAGAATTGGATTCCCTAAAGAAGGAATTGCAGGTTGCTCGACAGAGAGACCCAGTAGAGTCAACTTTGGATGTATTAGCACAGGAATCCGTTGTTGTAAATGAAGATAGAGATCACATGTGCTATGAATGTGGTAATATTTAATTTCAGGCAGGGTATAAAATAGTGCAAGTACCAGTCACTGGTCATGCTGAAGCACCAACCAATCCCTCAGTCAAGATAGAATATGACTTCATTGTTCCAAAAGAACCAGTGAGACAGAGGAGATCTCAACATATTAGAGTAGTTGCTAGTGTTATCTCCTCAAATAACACAGTAAATATTGTCTATTTAGGTGATAGGAAGTCATTAATAATGCCTTTCTAAAAATTTTAAAGTTTTGTTTTTAAGAGCTGGAGTTTATAATAAAGTCTCAAAAAGCTTTGGTTCAAGGTTTTTATTAAAACATAGGTTTCGGTAGCTAAGTGTCCCTACAAAAAGCTACTTTAGCTACCAAAATCCTTATCTTTCGGTAGCTAAAACCCAAAAGTCGAAGCTGTGTTAACTACCGAAAGTGCCAAAGCTGAAAAGCAGCTAACTGTTTCATCACGCGCCCGAATAAATGGAATAAAACAGGTGTTATCTTTGCAGCTAGTCAAAGTCTTTAACACACCAAGTCATTAGGTCAAACAGAACCACATCTAAGCCATGAGTTATGTAAATCAAAGTGCCAGCCTAGCATGCACTACGGTTCATCAATACGATAAGAGTGGTGGCATTTGTAAATGGCTATTTCATCCACACATATCGGGATTGTGTGATATGACCCGTGAGCAAATGAAGACATAGACAGTCGCCAGATAGTAAGCAAGACATGCAGGATCCGAACGTATCCACCGAGATTCCAGGAGCAAGGCGTTATTGAAGAGATCTAGGTCTTTCACCGAAATCAGAGCTTCTAGTTCATCAAGCATGTCGAGTTTTGGAAGAGTTTGATTTTGCAGACAAAGAATGCGTGGACTGGCTTGGGAGATTGCTTCATAAACTCTGTGTGAAGCATTCAAACAGTATGGAGAGATTGAAGAAGGCTCTGTTATTATTCACAAGGCAACTGGAAAGTCAAGGGGGTTTGGCTTTATTATATTTAAACATATGGAATCTGCTCAGAAGGCTTTGCAGGAACCTAGTAAGACTATTGACAGTCGAATTACTGTATGCAATCTGGCAACTGTTAGCACCAATCCAGTACAAACTATAGATCAGTCACAGAGGAAGATTTTAAATTGTTATCCTTTCATATGAAACATCAAATGAGGCACTCATATCAAGAAATCTACAGATAGCAGCAAAGAAGCATAGTGTGTGGTCACCGAGAATGCAACATCATCTCAGGGACTCTTTACTGCATCTCTTGGTATAGAAGTAACTTCAATTAAATTGTTACAGAAGTTGATCAAAGAAAGGTATTATAACTAAGGAAAGAGACATGGAATACAGCTATCCAAAGACAAAGCTTTCACCAGCGCAAAAGGCGAAATTATAACTAGTTAGCTGATGAAAAGCAGAGCTTTCACCAGCTAACTAGCAGATCGTAAGACAAAATAGTTGGTGAAACCTAAGATGGCCAAAGAAAGAGTATTTTTTCCCAGATCGAAGTTTTACTTAGCCAAATCTCTTAAAAACTCTTTCTAAAGACAGATATTGAATTATAATGTCCAATCTAAGATCCACTTTTGATGCAAAGGAGTTAGAGGAGGTGTTCAAGATGATTTGGCACCTATTTTTGGGCAAATAAATTAGGTTTTATTTCCAAACTTGGAAAATTCGAATTTCATATTCCTCAAGAGATATCAAACAGCCTTGGAAGGCTTATCTGCACAGCACAGAGGTTCTACATGATCTGAAGACCATAGAATGAGGAATTGACCTCATTTTGAGGATCTCTCCCTCTCTTTTTGTAAAATTGTTTTGACTTTCTATCTTTAGCATATCTGATCCATTTTTCTAGGATCTAAACTTTTATTGTAAATCTATAAAGCTGAAGATAGGAGATGAACTAGGGGGTTCAATCCTGGATATATTTTTCTCTTGTACTAAGACTCTTATCTTGATAATAGAATCACAGTCTTCTTTTGCTGTCAATGTCAGATTTATTCATGTACTTCATTATTCTGTACTTTATTTCAGTTTAGCTCAGCTTCTAAGAACTGTTATCTTCTTATTAAGCTCATGAACTTGAATTAAAAGAATTCTTACTATCTTGTATGACCCTACACGTTGGTGTACTTGGTTATCTAGACTAGTGTTCTTCATACCCTATTTCAATTACTCTGTCTGATCATTGATTTCTAAAAGCACTGTCTTATTCGAATGCATGATAAGTTGTTCTTCTCATTAGCTATTGAGTTATCCCATTGTTCCAAGGATACCAAATTTATCTTTTCTTAAGTTACCAAGCATCTTTGGCTTACAACCCCAAAGAGTTTCTTGGAATGATAACAGCTGGTTTACCAGCAGCTTTTACACAAGAACCTCTGTTACACACTCAAACTGATTTTGTTCTTACAGACAAAGAAACAAAGACAGATCTTTGAAACATCAGATGTTGGGGCTACACACAGGACTTTCCCATACTTAGCAATTTGTCTTAGCAATTTACATTGGAGTCACTCTCCTGATTCAGACTCAGAGTAAGGCTTGAATATGGTTTGCATGAGGACATGTAATGCCTTCAGTTAGGGGGCATGTTAGGACCCAAAAATGTCCCTTTTTCACTATATCTTTTGCCCATTCAACCTTATCATTTCTATACTAATGCCTGCTATAATGACTGCTAAGACCCTTTTTCCCAAGGTATGATTCATTAATCTTGATTTTATATTCTTATTCACTTAACCTGTTTGATCGGTATCGTTTCTCATATTTTACCCATAAATGATCAACTAATAATTGAAATGTGTAGATTAATGAAGAACAGCCAAATCTTGAGGAAGATCATTGTTGTTACACCAGTTGTCAAAACTGTGCGCTAGTTCTGCATGTTGTTACACGACTACAGCAACTACGCACTTTTCCTGGAAGTTTTTTACAATGGATGACCACCGATCCTTGAAGTTGTTACACTTCCTGCAACAAATGCCCAACGATCCTAGGAGCTGGTCTATCATGCAAATCCGAACCTTGAAGACTGATCCTCAAATTTGTTACACGTTTTGGTTCACACTGATGATAAAGATCATTTAATAGATTTTGTAATGATAACAGATCTTATCTATCATACGAACAGCTTGAGAATCTTTGATTCTCAAGGTTGTTCTGAGTCCGTTCAACTGAATGACTCTGCCTTTAAATAGCAGAGATTTTGTAATCATTGGTACCGAAGATTAGCTGTGGAACAGAGAGTGAAGAAAGAAGCATATTGTATCTTAACCCCTTTTGCGAATTAATAAAGAAGTGAATTGAGTTTCCTTAAACTATTGTAGCCTATCTTCGAGTGGATTCAGTGAGAAGGAAAGGGCCCACCTTCCTCAAAGACTCCCCTCTATTTGTTGTTTTAGATTAACTGCTTTGAGTTGAATGATTTATCTGTTTAGCATTTCTAGTATGCATTTGTTGTTACAGTCAGTTCCTTTCTGTTAAATGTGCATCAATGTGTCTCATGAGAATTAGAGTAAATTGTTTGATACTGCTGGAGAATTACTTTCCTTTTATGCATTAGATTAAATCTTTGTTTTCAAGCAAAAGAAAATAAAAGTGTGAATTCCCTTTCTGTAATCAAGTAGGTTTCCTTTCATCAATTAGCACAGAGTTTCCTTCTGCAAGAGTAAAATAGAAAATTAGAATAGATTAGATAATCCAAGATTCTTATACACTCATCAATTTAGATTTCAAGTGTGATTTCAATACTGCAACAATAGATTAGAACTCCAGCCGTGTCAGCAACTTGTGTTAGTGTTCAGCTTCTCAACTTTGTTTCTTTTAGTTTATCTTAGTGCAATTCAATTAGTGTTGCTTTCATAATCTAGCATAGATTATGCACAATTATCTTGCAATAACAAAACTTCCCTAGGTTTGACAATTTATATTGAACACCTTGACTGTCTATTTATTTAAACAATTAAAGTGTCCAACACCTTGCAACAGGTATAGTCATGAAGAAAAGAAACAGTCAAAGAATCAAAAGAAAAAAAATAAATATATTCAATGATAATCAAGCATAAAATCAACCAGAGAGATATGGAAGATCTCCCCCTATGGTCGCCAAAAAAAAATTGGGGAAAAGATATGAATTTATCTTACTCAAGCATTTTCGAATCTTTCTTGGCTAAGGAAAGATAGTCGGGAATATTACCCTATGTTTATAGCCTCAAAAAATGTTTCCCAATCCACAAGTATTAATTACAAGGGCTTAGGCTAATTTTATTTAAAATGAAAGATTGTTGCATAATATAATATTTTTATATAATTTTCTAAATATAACATATTGCAAAAGTAAATGTGGACATCAAAAGAAAAAATATCAAGTCACATATTAACACAAATGAGACAGAAAACTTAGATATCCCCAATGAAAATCATACAAAAGGACTCTGACAAGAAGTAAAAATTGAACTTTAAAATCAGGATCAGCTTGCCACGGATTGTTTCCCACTTGACTCTGCACAATAGCCTTTATCATTCATGAAACTCAATTCATAAATAGACTTGTCTACACAGACTATCAAAGATAGATCAACACATATGAAACAAGCATCTAAATGATATGGTTCAGCCTTGGACCTTGTTGTCTACAATAGGACCCTGCTGTCATAAAAGAGAATTAGGCTTTTAATGAATTGAAGAATGAATGAAAATTGTACTATCTTAATAAAACTCAAGAGAAAACCTTAGTATGCTTTCTCCTTCTATTCTCCCCTTGTTCTTCCTTCTCATTTGGATTTTATGCATTCCAAATTACTTGAAGTAGTTCACCTGCCTCATTTAGTTAAATTAACTAAAACTCAACTAACTTTTAGTTTAGGGGGAGAATTAATAATAATAATAATAATAAAGTGTCTTTTTATTAAATAATAACTAGTAGGTGGGAACCCTTGTGACTCCCTTTTATTCCTTAACAAAAATAAACATAATTAGACAATCAATCAAACACATGCCTCATTGTGGCTCCCATAATCATTTCCATAATTTGAAATTTAAATATCAGAGATATTTCAAATTATATCCAAACATATAAATATCCATAATATCCAAAAATAGCTTGTTGTCCAAAACTTTCAGCAGTCCATCGTCTTCAACAAAACAATTATAAACACATAATCAAAAACCATATTTGACACTTTGAGAGGCAATTTTTCCTTTGTTGTTGCTATCTCCTTTTGACTTCCCTAATTTAGCCTTAGGTTGGGTAGAACCTTGAGGCTTGATCTCACTAATGATATGGGAGCAGTCATCCCTTAAGTGCATACAGGAGGATACTAACTTAGTTGAGTCACTCGAAGGAGAGGAGGGGCCAGCAACAACTTTACCTTTATCATGCACATGGTGGGCCTCATTTTTTATTCTTTTTCTTGCGTGAGAGGACTATATAGGTGAGTGTGTAGGGGAAATCTGAGAAATTGGGTTTACAGTTGGAGGAGGAGGAGGTAATGACAAATTTGGCCAGCCACGATGGTGGGAAACTATTGGGTGAACAATCTCTTTCCATCCATCATTCTCAGGAACTTCAGGTTGCAAGTATACATGGGGAGGCACAGGGATACCAGGAACATGTTGGGGCTGGAAGGGAGGCCTCTCTGGTATAGGCTGGACTACCCCTTGTCCGATCCAATTGAAAAATACAGCTTGAAATATCTTGCTTAAATCTTGAGGATCGGCATCAAAATGTATTGAAAATATGGGCCTTCTAGTCCCTCTGTTCAAGTTTCCTCTGCCCCTATTATTTTGACCATGACTTCCTCTGCTAAAGAAGCTCATCCTGTATGCAGCAATTATTAACAACTAGCTCTAAACATACCATAATATGAAACAAAGTTTAGCTCAGCAATTAACATCAGACCCATGCAATCCAATCCATTAAATTTATTTAATAATTTTCAAATGAGCAGGGGGTGAAATAGGGTTCATGGGATATCTAGGGGGATTGTAATGAGCAAAAAAGTGATATCATGAAAGGGAATAAGAACACAATTACTACTCGAAAATTCATTAAATAACTGACTATGCAACAATACCAAAACATATTAGCTGTCATTTATCTTTGTGTCATTTTTTTATCACTGTCCTACAGAGTTTTAATTTAATTTTAGGGAACAGGTCATGCAAAATGAATTGGGATCGTGAGGGGATTTATAATGAGCTAAAAAGTGAGAAAATGAGAGGGAATTAGATGGATATTGTTCATAAAACAAATTAAATCAATCAACTATCATAACTCGGTTTCAAATTTAATCCAAAGCATCCACTTCCAAGACCAAAAACATTTAACTATTCCTCAATTGCATACAAATTGCTTATTTTCTTCAATAAAACAATTTAACTTCCCAGAAAAATTCAATCTATACCAATTTGTGCATTTATATAATGACTATGCAAACATTTCCAATTCCACAGTAACAATATAACCATTCGAACCACAATACTACATGTGCTAAAGTTGATCTCTTATTTTAAAATAAACCAAATAAGCATAGTGATCCTTGTTATCTATGTCCAACATTCTTCCTTGGCAATGAAACAATAATACACCCAGGATAAACAATAAACAGTCAATGTCCTCTAACAAAAATTGGGCCCCATTTAAACACACATAGGTATTTTAAATCTGGGTAGAACCAAAGAACGTTTAATGCATCAATCATACACACATGTCTTCAATCATATAATCAATATAATCTTGAATCGACAACAACAGTCAACCAAAAAAATGTGACCCTGAGCTTGATCTTCATGTGCATCAATATATACAGACTTCCTTTTAAAAAAATCACAGTCTGCAAGGTGATTCCCATAATATGTATGAAGAGAACATAACGATATTGCCACATAGGTATCGACAATATAATTGACATTATCATGACCGAGCTTGATGAAAAAATCACTCACACAGGCACCTTCTTAACTTAAATGTAATCATGATCATGCTAGGATTACACACAGTAATAAAGACCATAATCGACTAGAAGGGCAACTCTCGGGTGGTAGGTAACCATACTTTTCTTTTTTGTTCAAACGAATTCATCACAAAGAGGACACACATAGATTCGACCAAAAGATGGTTTTTGAAGCGAGGGATCTCATGCCTTTAAAAATTCCACAATCATTAAACCCAAAATCTTCACAAACCCCAGGAGGCACCCGAGGAAGGTAGAAGCAATTCAGACTCTAAGTTGAGCCCTTTAGAATTTAAATGCAGAGAGGTAACAAAAGTCTACTTGACTTTAGAAAACATAGAGAGTTCATAGTATTTTACATCCTCATATCCATTTACCACCGAGTAACAACCACGGGCCATAATTATAACCTTGAATGAATAAAGAGCCATGCTCTTTAAAAAACACCACATTCCTTCAACTTATAACCCCAAGATTTTGATAGAACCATAAGAGAATTATCGAATGGAGAATAAAGCAATTTGAGCTAAATAGCCCAGACACACACTGATTCCTCTAAAAAAAAATTGCAGAGAGGAATGAGGGTTAATTTAACAATGAAGGGTACTCAAAAACATAGAGAGACCAAGTCTCTTTCCAACACCTAGGAGGTCGATAACTTTTGATAGCAATTGACAGTGAGGCCACACAACACAACATTCGTCACTAAACAGAGAGGAGAGGAGAGGGTGTGGAAACTCTTCATGAAAAGAAGGCCAGAATGCAACTTGTATCCATTGATACATACACAAGCCTCTATTAAACATTCTGGTCCAACCAAGATTGGACTGTGAAAATCTTTCAGTGAAATGACAGTGAAGAACGAGCCATCAAACAACAACTTGGGGCTTAGACAAAAGAACCACACCAACTATCGACAGTTTCATTGCAACTTGGATAAAGAATCACGACAATGACTGAGAGGGAAAAAGAGTTGGCAGCCACTGATACACAGACTGGTGGTTAAAACCCCTCAACAATAAAACTCAGAGCTCGTTGCACCGTTGTTACCATTTTCAATAGAGAATCATCATAAGAAACCAAGTTGACCGAGTCAATAACCAATGCGCAGAGTCTACAATCAATAACACCCATACTTTGCTTAAAATGGCAAACATTTCACAGTAATCACAGAGAACTCATAACACAATCTTGACACTCAGTCGAAAAACTCAAGAAAACACAGAACCCATGCAATCCTGAGCCACCATTTGATTCATAATACAGAGATTCCATCATGGATGGAAAGAAAAGATCCATACCTGTGAGAAAATCGCTTAAATGACGAGTTGGTCGAGTTTTCCCTTTCGAAACCTGAAATCGCGGAGCTTCCACAACAAACATAACAACAATGCAAATATGCTAGGGTGACAGGCTCAAGGGAAGTTTGGAGTGATGTGTAGTAAATGCACATCACTTCCTCACCTGGCTCTATTCAATTCCATGTACTATCCAATCCATCAACCATTAAATTCAACCATATAACCAATGCATAATTCAATGCCATATCCATCGTAAAGATATGATACCATATCTATTGTATAGTGCACCACCCGAGACATATCATAACATACATTAACCTTACCATACGTGACTCCATACAACTCTTTAATAAAAATTGCATAATCCTTTAACCAAAACACATAGTATAGTAGCTAGGTCCACCATGTCACAAAGGTTTATACATAATCTTTTTTCCATAGCTTTAGAACTTTTCCATAGTTTTTTCCTTTTGTTTTGATCAAGCTCCCATTTTATTGATTTTTTGCATAGATCATATATGGATTAGTAATCAATGTATGGATTGGTAATCAAGGTTATAACATAACATAACATAGCACCTGTAAACAACATGATCCTCATACCCATGGAACTTCTCTGTATCGTAAGTAAATACCAACAACATTTAGCAAGAATGCATCAACCACCCATTTATCACATCAAATGAAACCAAGACTGCATCATCAACTGTATAGGACTGTGTAGGCAACATCATAACAACAGCAACATATAAGTGTAACATGTCTATCTTTGCGCCTCTAGTCTACAAGGGGATACCACCTACTAGTTAAATATTATTATCATAAATAAATAATAGTGCTTAGCAATCCTTTGCGGGAAGAATTCATTGTTACGATTTCAATCGTCAACACACCTGAGAAAATTTCAAGACCATGTCTTAAGAAGGAAAACATGAGTGGAAAGGATCCTTCTCAAAAGCAATTGAACACTAAAAATACAATGCCCCATAATTCACCTATGGCGGGGTAGAGTCCACCCAAATAATAGGAACATATAATGGGGTAGCATGGTTTAAATTTGAATAAGGATGGCGATTATCATATGCATGTTGATCAATAGTGACAATGTTTCTGTTGTGAGGAAAATGCATCACCCGAAAGAGCATAGACACCACAACATTCATAGAATATACATAATCACATCCAAGGAGCATATTGAAGTCTAATGGGCCATGCACCACTATCATATTAACTATGACAATATTCCCACCTAGCGTGATAGGAAACTAAGGAGGAATCACCAAAGATTTACTAGGTACAAATAAAAATCCAATAAATGAATGGTAGCTGAGACAAGCTTGGGAGAACCCATAACTTGCCAATCCAAGGAGGATAAAATGTGTGTGGAGGCTCCTTCATATACTATGAAATATCGATAAATTTTATACGAATATACTCAACCGTTATTTGGAAGGGTACAGAAGAAGGAAGGTGAGGCTCAACAACATTATTCCAATCAAAGGAAACAATCCTACAACTTGTAGGGATCATACTCAAAGTGATTGGAATGCCCCCTTGTTCAAAAAGTTATGAACTAGCATTGAAGAAAACATGGTCAGTAGACACATCACTCTCCAAAAGAAGAGTGGGATTGACTATAGATTGCATTGGCTCGACCACTTCATCAACCAATGGTTGAATAGGTTGTTGGGAAACTAAAGGTGGTTTAGGAGAAAAAGATCCTTAAGACAAGGACCGCGCTCTTTTTACCTCTATAATAGTAGGGAAATTGGGCTTGCATATTGTTCATTTAGATTTCTCATAAATATCAATGCCCCCAACATGACTTGCATTCACTAATTGCTTTCCCCCAACATGACTTGCAGTGGATAGTTTTCTATCTCTAAATAAGTTGTATTGGTCGATGAATTATCTCTCGTATGACTTGCAATGACTGGTGTCTCTCCCCAAAAATGACTTGCAGTGGTTGGTTGATTGTCCATAGTATGACTTGCAATGACTAGTGACATGTCTCTAGCATGAATTGTAGTGGCTAGTGATTTTTCCCTTTGTCTTCACTTATTCTTCTTATTCTTCGTCTTTCTATTCCTTTAAGACTTCTATTTACTAAGAGATATACTTTCATCAGATGAGGCAGAAGGAGGAGAAACGGATTTCGTTGGCAAAGAAAGTAAAGGGTCAACATCAATTCGGTGTTGTTCACATAATGTGTTTATTTGAGAAGTCTCAAGAGAATTTAGAACAATTGAAGTGGACAAAAACCAAACTGATATCCCCACAAACAATCCAATAATATTCAAGGTGGCCATCAATGGGGTGCCAATGTTTCCAAAGAAAGGAGAAACACAATAATTACCCGGTACATAATCACTCTCATTTGGACACAAGGATAAATGAAGAGATTATTTGGACACCAAGGTTTTGAGGCAAGCCATTCAAGATGTTAACATATGGAGGAAATGCCCCATTCATCGTGTTTCCCATTCCTAGGAAATGATTTCTTACCTTCAACATTCTGAAAGTCGAAAAATATTCGCTTTCGGGAGATGGAACAAATGTAGGGATATGTCCCCCTCCATTCATAAAGATGGGGAAAGGGGTAGATGAAATCCCTGGAAACATGTTAACATTGGGGAATATTGGTGGTGTACTAGATACAACATGTACGCATTCCAATATATTTGATCCCAAAAGAGAACATACCATCACCATATGAAGTAGAGGGTTGAGTCCCAATGCCACTATTAGGAGTTATCATGGGATGGAAGGTACCTCCACTTGAAGCTCCAGAAATGGATGTGAATGTGCTTATCAAAGGGATACTTGGAATAAGAGGATTAACTCCTCCACCAAAAAAAATCAATGTGGGGGTATGGGTGCCCCCAACTCCTAAAGTACGAATGAAATTATCTATCATATGTCAGCAGTAAATAAATTTCAATTTTGGAATGTGACTTCGGTTATCAAAGTTACAAGCGTGCAAAAGAAGTAGACTATGAGGAATGGTGAGGGTTGGATTTTTAAATTTCCAAATATGGATCAATAACATCTTCGATCTCAACAATATCAAGATTTATTTATGGAGGAGGAAAAGGAACCCTCCTAGGAATAGGCACATGACTATCCAAATCCTTTAAGTACCCTTTGGTCGATAGTTCTTCCTCATTAGGATATCCTCCCTTGCGGGATTATCCTACATAGTTTGGGTCTCTTCTTCTAGATCATGTGGATGAGAGTTATTATTTTCAATCCTTCACCTTTGAGGAGGTGGCTCCACACTTTCTGAATAAATACCCCAAGTAATTTGAGACCAACAAAGTGGTTGGTCAGCCACTTTGAATCATAGATTCAAAAGTGACAAAACATAGACAACTTAAGGATAAATAGCAATCAAAAAAGAAACACCCAACTAAAAGGTTCCTAACATAGATCAAAAAGAAAAACTACTCTCCTAAAGCTCAATCCAGATTGATCGGGACCTAGATCCAAGATAGTGAAGAGCTGATCAAAGATCCTTCTGGAATTTGGATTAAGATGATTAGGTCCCAAAACTAGCTAATGAAGGTGAGGGAGAAAATTATGGTAACCCTCATGAAACAATTACCCAATGTGCAGGTACCTGCGCAAATATAAGCACCCACCAATGGATCTAATATATAGATTATGCATTTGTTTCTCAGGTACCACAATCATTTCCCACTTGTAGTCACCCAGGCAACGTTTCCTAGGAATGGAAACTACAAATACCACTTCATGATTGATAACTAGGAGGAACAGTCATTGTTCAAGGTTTTGTGTATGGGAAGGGAATGTAGGACTAATTCCTAGACCCAAAGATCCAAGAGAAGTTTTGTCAATACAAGGAATTTCCACTTCAACTAAAACTCCCGTACACGCTTAACCCAGTAATCCAAGTGTCAGGGGACAATCTAAACACTTTAACCAACTTGACCTAGTGCTTGACACTTGTTTTAAAGGATCTTTCTTGGCAAGTATCTCACATTACTAATGTATTTTTCACTTGTTAATCAATTCCTAATTTATTTTGCATCCTTGTAGAGTTTTCTCTCCAATCCTACACCATGGCTCTACAACTAGACTATGTTGGTTTCTCTAGAAAGAAAAAAGGTCTAGTTGAATTTAGATTAACTATTTATTTTAAGGGATAATGATTACTCAAGGAAATGGTAGTGCAACTAGTGATGTTTTGAGACTCTTAATATCATAAACTTAAGAACATTGGAAAATCAATCACTTTACACATATTCTTCAATGAACTCGGTTTTTAACAAGCATAAAGCATGAACAATTCTTTCTTTTTTTTAACTAAAACGGGTTTTTTTTTTTTTATTGATTAGATATCGGTTGGGCTATGGCCTAAACAACCGTCATTACAATTATTCAGCAATCCTTTTTTCTGAGGCATTGCATGTCTCTTTCTTTCATTGCCAAGGATTGAGGTGTTTCCAAATCTATGGGATAGAAATCCATGTAGGTGCTTGTTCATTTTTGTTGAATGTTCCTTGAAACAAGAGACAACCCATGTTTGCTTTTTGATCTACTTCCGTGTTCGAGAAGTCTTACAGCACATACCTTAGTCTTTGCAGAGTCTTGTTGAGCATTGGGTTGTTGAAGTGGTCCTCCAAGATTATTGTTTTTATCAAAATTTATGAATCCCCAAAGACTTGAATTTATTTAATGTCATTTTCTCGCGCAATCTGGCAGGCTTTTAACAGCCCCATGATTTCATCCTGATTATTAGTTCTTCAACCTAAACCCCAACTAAAGCTATCTTTCCTTTGTCCATCGTAGGAGTAAACCACTCCACCTGCCCCTACTTTCCCTGGGTTTCCTTTGGAGGCGCCATTGAAAAAAATCTTTGCTTTACCTTGCTTCCTCCACCAATCCTAAAATATTGCATTTGTTTCTCTTATACGCCAACCTAGAGTGCTTAGAGGATGAGCAATGGTATTTTTCGTGTCTTGAGTTATAATAGCTCCTAGTCAATTATTTTCTTAGGGAAGGAGAGAGTTTTCGTCCTTGAGAGTGTGGTAAATCATTGCTTCTCGGAGAAGAGATTTTCATTTAGTGGCCACTGTCAAAGGGGAATGAAGGACACTATTGAAGATCTTATCATTTCTTGTCAGCCAAATTTTCCAGCATAAATATTTGGGAATGGCCTGCTAGATTCTTTGCCAATTTGATTTTCTTTGCATCTCTTGAGGATATCTCGCTTTCCAGGAGGAGAAGAGGGTTGTGACTGTATTTTGTGATGGAGCTGTGACATTGAGGACGTTGAGGGTGATCTTCCAGGCTTCTTGGGCAAATGGACAATCCACAAACAGATGGTCCATATTTTCAGTAGTGCTACAGCACAGGGGGCATCTATGAGGTCCAACTATACCTCTTTTTATCAGGTTTTCTCCTGTCAGCATTTTCTTGTGCATTAAGATCCAAAAGAAGAAGTTTACTTTTGGAAGACCAATCGGGTCCCAAACCTGTTTCCATAGAGATGTTGATTTTGTCATCGCTTGGGTAGATTGAAGAGCGTTGTAACCTCGTGATGCAGTGTATCTCCCAGTTTTTCCCCATCCCCATTTATTTGGCACATGCAGGTGGACAGGGGCCAAATCGGCCAGCAAGTTTATAAGAAGAGCTTTTTGGATTTGTAGATGCGCTGGGATTTCAGGGAGATCCCAATCCCACCAATTTCATGTGGCATCCCAAGTGGAAATGTCTGTCGGTTTAATGAAATTGCACTGAGTAAGCCACTCACGAATTTCTTTGATTTCTTCAGAATTTTCGAGTGGGGGATGGCCCATTATGTTGGCACTCCACATCAGCGTTTTTTTCCCATTGCCAGGAATTCGATACAAGTAGATTTGGAAGAAGTCTAACCCAACGTGGCAAAGATTCCAGATCAGCGTTCCTTTGGTGGTATTTTCTACCTTTAAATTCCTTATCGAATTACCTTGGAGGTATTTTCTCCTTAATAATTGGCTTACTGGATGTTTGGAGTTTGAGAAGAAATTCCAAATGATTTTTCCACATAAAGTTATATTGGCATGACCATGATATCTTATTTGCAAGCCTCCTTCATTGATTGGGCGTTTGACAGTTTCCCAGTTAACAAGATGAAATTTCCTTTGGTTTCCCTTTCCTCCTTGCCACAGAAAATCTCGGATCAGGTTTGAAACTTGTGCCAGGATCGCCTTTGGAGCCAAGAGGAAGGATGCCTGATAGATTGGTAATGAAGAGAGTACTGATGTTATAAGGATAAGCTTTCCTGTTGTTGTGAGGCACTGTCCTCCCCATGCTGCTATTTTGTTCTTGATTTTTCTTATAATTTCTATCCATAGCGAAGATTTATTGGTTCCCAAAGTTAATGGGAGTCTGAGATATTTTATTTTTTCCCATGAGGCATAGCCTGAAAACCCCAGGAAATGGGAAATTCGCCGAATGGTTTGTTGGTCAGCATTCCACCCATACACTGCACTCTTATTTTTGTTGATGAGCTCTCCAGAAACTCTGCAAAAACTTTGGAGAATATTACTAAAGGTTTGTGCTATCTGAATGGAGGCTCCACCCAGCAAAAGGCAGTCATTAGCAAATAAAGCGTGATTGATTGGTTCTAGGCCTCTCACCAGCCTAATGCCTGGGACAGTCTCGGCTTTCTTTTCAACAGTTATATTTATGCTTAGCGAGTCTTCCATTATGATGTACAGGAAGGGAGAGAGTGGGCAGCCTTGCCTTAGTCCCCTTGAGGCTTGAAGAAAAATAGTTGGCTTTCCATTTAATAGCGGGGCTATCCACAGCTTCTCTGTGCAAGCTTTGATTAGATTAAAAAATTCTGTATTGAAACCAAAGGAAAGGAGGAATTTGTAAAGGAATGAGATTTTTACCCGATCGAATGCGTTTGCCATATCGAGTTTTATGAGCATCCCTTTCATGAACAATTATTTTGACAGCCAAAAGAAAAATGCAATGCAAACACTATTTGTATTTTTTTTCTCTTTTTGAACTAAAATAATGCAATCCTACTAATCAAACAACTTTAGGGAGAAATGTGACTGAAAATCACTACTAGAGATGCAAAAAAGTAAAAGAGGAATGCAAAGACAATATTTTTTCTCTTTTATTTATAAGTGAACCCTAAATGCACTCAAATAAGCACAAAAACATAGGAATACTTTACTACTTATAGACCCTACCCTTAAAAACAACAAAAATACTGGAACAAAAAGGAAGGAAAGAAGGGGGAAAATGTAAAATTTCAAGTCCTGGGAGGTACACGCACTCCCTGTGAGTGCAACCTATATGTGCATGCTCCTTTATTGAGAGATACACACATTTACATGCTCTATCAATGAAAGAAACAAGTGTACAACCTCATATTTGGACAAAAAGCTTCATAAAAGCCCTAAAATATCCCTTGAAAACTAGTCTACAACAATGCAAGCAAGATAAACATACAAAAACTATCAAAGAACCCTAAGAAAAGAAAAAAACAAACAAATAAAATCCTAATGAGCAGAACTCAAGGAGTTCTCCTTAGTGTATTTATTAGTTATGGTGCGAACAAAGTTGTCCTAATAGCTAGGGTGGACTATAATAGAGAATATTTGAAAAACAACATACCTATTTCTCTAAAATTTGTCTTCGACTACTTTTGGTAACTAACTTTCAATTAGAGGGAAGACATGCTTGGTCCTGACAATTGCTTGAAGACAAACCCCATGTGTTGACCCTATTCCACTTGTCCTCGATCTAATCCAAGATCCAAGATTTGTACACAAGGAAACGACAACCTTCCTCAAACCAATAGATAAAAACAAAAGCATGATTGAAATAACTAATTCCAACAAACTAATTAGGAGAGTTAGTTCCACAACCAAATGCAGATCGAGATTAACTACTAAAGGAGAACACTAAATTTGGGGGAGGGAAAGTAGAAAGATCTTCCTTTTATTGATGAAAAAAAAAAATATACAATGTTATGTTTGATGTCATTATATCAACACCTTCTATAATTGGTATCCGGGTTCCTCCATCTCTGAGCCACTCAATACTACTTTTAGACTATAACTCTTTTCCATACAAAAGGTTGAGGAAAACTATGAAGTAATAATACATTTTAGATCTATTATATGCCTTGAAAAATGTGCCCTGAGAATTGTAACATTGTGGAATTAAAATACATTAATTAAGTATTTATTCTCTTGAACTTCCAAATGAAATTGGGTTGAAGGGGACTGAAATATTATTATTGTGATTTAATATTTCAAATCTAGTAAACCTCAATTAAATATTAAATAAGGTGAAATTTTGGAAGTTTCATTGACTTTCCCATTCTCAAAACTTCAACATGACATTTATTTGAACACATGCCAAAAAACATAAAAAATTAACAATCCAAGAACATATTATTAACCCAGAGCATGGAAAAGGGTAACCCAACCAATTAGAAATATAAAAAATCAATATGGCTTTGATCATAAACCCTCACAACTAACAACACTAAATCTTGAAGTGGACGCTTGGAGTTATGGGATAAAAAAATGAAAAAGGGACCCTATATGTGTATATGGGTGTGTTGCAGGTTGACAAAAGTTTAAAGGAAAAAATGTTTAAGCTACTAGAGGGGTTAAAACACATTGATGTTGTCCACTGATACAATTGAATATAAAAAGAAACATTTTTTTAATGGATTTGTTTTCTAAATATTTTTATATCTCATTTAATATCAAAATACCAATGAAATGTAGATATCACATGTTAATTTAATTTCTTAAAAAAATAACTAAGTTATTAAAAAAAAGTTAATAACATAATGTGGTAAATTATTAGAAATTAAACACAAAGATTATAGCATAATATGTTTTAGGAAAGATTTTAGAGAAGAAGGTATGGTAATACATAACAAAAGATTTTTCAAATTGGATGTTTTCACATGTTAATTTAATTTCAAGATACCAATGAAATGTAGATATATATGTTAATTTAATTTTTTTTTTAAATAGCTAAGTTACTTAAAAAAAAGTTAATAATACAATGTGGTCAACTATTAGAAATTAAACACAAAGATCATAGCATAATATGTCTTAGGGAAGATTTTAGAAAAGAAGGTATGGTAATACACAACAAAAGATTTTTCAAATTGGATGTTTTTAATTAAACAAAAAGTGATTTGAACACAGAAAAAACAAAGAAAAGACAAAATTTAAAGAAAAAATTATGATTATATACACATTTTTATTCTATTTTGAGAGTTTTCATGAAATTTTCAACTAAAAAATTAATTTGCTTTTAAAAAAAAACTTGGATAGTGAAAAGAAAATCCATATTTAAAAGAATGCATGTTTTATAAAAAAATTAACGTACAAAGCAAAGGATTAGGATCAATGAAAAAATGATAAATTCAAATAAGTATATCAATGCCCATTAAAGGAAAAAAGGGTTGGTATGTAAATGCTCAATAGTCTTACATGGTAGAAGGGGAATTTTCTATGCTCAAAGAATGAGTAAGATACATTATCTATTGTACACCGAGAATATGGAAAAGTCTACTCCCAAAAAAAAGAGTAGCCCCAAAGGAGCACGCATCAGGATTGAATATGAACCCATGTAATCCATTCCTTCCTAACCCAAAACCTTACATAATTGTTTTTATTTTTCAATTTAGTCTTTCATAAGGTTTTTACTTCTTCTTTATTTTTTTAAATTATATTAACTTTACAAAATTTCACATTTTTTACGAATTATAAAACCTAAAATATGTTTATTCTAATAAGATACTAATTAATATATATTTATTTTCATAACAATTTTTTTTTAAATAAAATAATAAAAATAATATTAATTATTTAAAAATATTCCTTAATTAT